>JAKCWW010000895.1:18463-37098 GCA_026260175.1 Reticulitermes lucifugus | reverse complement strand
GGCCGGTCTGGACGGGTGCGGAAAATCTTGCCCCCACCGGGATTCGATTCCCGGACCGTCCAGTCCGTAGCGAGTCGCTATACTGACTATGCTATCCTGTCCCCCAGGATCTTAACAAACTCATATAAATCATTGTCATGTGATTCGACATGTCGTTGTAAAGTTGTGTCATTCTTCAGGAATTTATTTGATTTTGGAATTAAAATTTGTATTAGCTTCAAAAATATACATTTCATGAAGTGAAATGTATACTACCTACGGCTGTGTAACGTTTCCACCCTTTCTTTCCCCCATTGTATTTCTCATCAGCTCCTGCAATTTCAATGGTTGCTGAAAGTTCACTTGCTTTTATTCATTTCATAGCACTGTTTCATCAACATAAATGATTAATTGGGCTAGAAATTAAATGTTTTGTTAATGTGAAATCCAAACTTAATAGAACATAATATGTGCCCTTATTTGCAGGTATTTGAAGGCGAGCGAGCAATGACTCGGGATAACAATTTGCTGGGAACTTTCAACTTAACTGGAATACCTCCAGCACCTCGAGGAGTTCCGAAAATAGAGGTTACCTTTGATTTGGACGCTAATGGTATTCTTAATGTTTCTGCCAAAGACAGCAGTACAGGAAAGTCAGAAAGGATCACTATCCAGAATGACAAAGGAAGACTGTCTAAAGAAGAAATCGACAGAATGCTTGCTGAAGCAGAGAAGTACCGTGCAGAAGATGAAAGGCAGAAAGAGAAGGTGAATAAAAATAGGTGAAAGTATAATTTTTATTGATTCTGTCAGAAAGTTGGTGAACCTGAATACAAATGTAATATTATAAAATGTGAGTACATGAGTTATTATTTGTCATGATCAAAATTTGTCAAAGTCTGTCACCTTGTTACTGATAAAGCTTCAACTTCTGATGCTGTTTGTGGGTAATAATTTATGTGTACAACATATTTTTTTCCAAGTTCTACAAGATTGCCCAGTGTATTGAAGAGTCCATTGATGTTGCCAGGAGGACATGACGTTAAAATGTGGTGCAAAAATCAAATAGACCCATTCATATTGGTGACGTAATTTTAGTGTTCCTATCATCAGATTTTTTAACAGTTTCCTCAGTAAGAGTTGAAAGTCTCTCATTCAGCCAAAAATTACTTAACAACAAATTAGTCTCCTTTATGTACCTATAGACAAACATATTTTCGCTTCTTTGTTAGGCAATAATAAGTTAATATAATTATAGAGAATGACATTTTACAATCTTGCATACTTCCAGCAGCTTGTGACAAAATCTGTGATCAGAGCAGTGAATAAATACAACAGTGGGATGTTTTAGCTTTAGGCAAGTTTTGTGCCATAAATGTGGCACTGTCATAAGTTTGAACTACTCATTTACTCTCTCCACTTATAGACTGTTTAGAATGTTTTAAACATGCTTTAGCAAAAGCCAATGTAAGTGGATCCCAGTCACCATGACACAACATGTCGTGAGGTTGCAGATGGAGAGAAAGGCCACAAATGAGGATGGCAAATAAAAATTATTTGAGAGTCAGTTTCGAACAACTGACAAAGGCTGTTGTTCCAGATTGGAGTTAGTCCAACTTGTCACCATTCTAGGTTACAAAACAACTCACGATATATATATATATATATATATATATATATATATAGAGCATTGCTTTTGGAGTCTCTCTCTCTCTCTTTTTGTGGAGTTAATAAACACGACAGGACTTCTGGACGTATCCAAGGAGTAGAAAATTTCAAAACAGCAATAAAGAGAATAATTTTATAATATAAAATGTCTGCAGGACTGGTGGTGGTATGTTGCTGTGGGAATGGAAATTTATCATGTAATAGATAGTATTTAGGAGGGATTAACTTGTGTTTGGGGCTGTGATTCATAGATTTATATGTATAGTGTGGCCAGTGGTGAACATTAGAAAATTATACCTGAGATGGTTCTGACTTCTTATTTACACACAGGTAACAGCAAGGAATCAGCTTGAGAGTTACACATTTGGGGTGAAACAGGCAGCTGAAGAGGCAGCAGCAGGAAAGTTGACAGAAGATGAGAAGAAAATGGTACTGGAGAAATGCAAGGCAGTGTTGAACTGGCTGGACAGCAACACTCTTGCTGAGAAGGATGAGTATGAAGACAAGTTGAAGGGATTTCAGCGTGAAGTAGGTCCCATAATGGTCAAGCTGCACCAGGGCTCTGGTGGTAGTGGTGCTGGCAGCAAAGGGCCGACTGTTGAGGAGGTAGACTAAACTGAAGAATACTGGAGGTATAACTGAATAAGCTCCTGCAATCTGAAGACATTTAAGGTTGTACTCATGTTGCCTGCAATGCATCAAATGATCTTGCTGCTTGCTTTCACTCATTCAACTTTACTGTTGGCAATAGTCTGTGCTTGAAGCAGATGACAGCACTTGCTGCTTTCATATTTTTTTTTAAGTAATGCTCAGTCTATGGAGGTCATACTTTATTGATGGTATGTTTTAGTTTATTCCTTTGATTTACTTTTCTACATTTTTACTGTTTAGTGTATGGATGTTAAGACGAATTTTAAAATAATCCTGAATTTTAATGGTTGAAGTTTATATAGCAGGCCATAAATTGTTTTAGGGTGGCATTCCATCATTACCTGCAGAATCTGATAAAATGATGAATATTTCAGAATAGCCAGTTGTGATGTTTGATTTGAGCATCTCCCAAATGATTGTCATTTCACACTGCACAATTTTGATGCTACTAGTTTGAAACAAATTTGCAGCATGCATTAGACATTTTTGTTGCAGGAAGTATTTAATACTAAGTGTAAAGAAGTGCCCGGTTACTAAAGGAAAGCAGCCACTACTCTGGCTGAAGTATGTAATGGGTGGCAGTTAATCTTAAAATGTTTTTTTAAATCGATTTTTAATAATTTAATTATTGGCATCATGTTGCATAGCATTGCTGGCAGAGTGAGCACAGACTTGGTTTGTGAACTTATGTGCCATTGATGATTGCATTTAATTTATTTATTACAAGCAAAACAGGCAACTGTATTGTAAGAGTTTGTATAGAAGTTTATTATCGATCAGCATACTATTATTTATATAAAACTAGATATTCATTAAAGCCTCAGAACTAATTTAAGCATTATTTAGTAATTAATATATTATGAGCCTGTAACTACTTGTACATAGACCACATTACGAGATCTGACAGTGTAGAACTCTTTTCTATTTTGTTTTAAGAATGTATTATATTTTTATGGCAGTAAGCAGTATGTTTGCTTAACAGATTTACAGAAGTCAAGTCAATTATAAAGGCACTATAAAATGTATGAAACACGGAAAGGTTTAAGGTGTACATTTGCAGTATGAAAGATGTTGGATTATTATCACCTGAATTAAAAAGTACTACAGTACTATGCAGTTTTAAAGGCAATAGCCTTGCATCGTAAGATATGAATTATCTTAGTCTATGTCATTTGTAATGTCAGATAAACATTTTATTCAGTTGTGTTCATTCGGGTTAAGCATGTTTTCAGCATCGAGGACAGTTGTGTCCCTTTGGATAAGAATCCCAAAACATGTTATAATATTTCCAAGTATGCAGGGCACAAACAAGTTCGTTTTACAGAAAGCAATGTGCTGATATTTACAAAATTTTCACAAAGATATACACAATTGTTATTACAAAGCTTGTGAGACTTAGCTGTGTGATTATGTGTTATTACAAGAAAGGTGGAATTCATGAGTTCTAACACACTATGTAGGCCTACATATATTTTATTCATTTCCAATAAATATTCTTCTAAAACAGCATATCCTGCAGTGCTCTCAGTTTGATAAAACAAGCACTGTAAGTGTGGTTGCTTTTACTATAATGAGATGGGCAAAGAAAGTGCATGTAGAGTGTATGGTTTAATAAATGAGCAAGTAAGAATGGCATGATTTAAAATTGGCACCAAAATGTGGGCTTCGGTTATGGAGGAAGGGAAGAAAGAAGAACCTGATTATTGTATGATGAATCCAGGAATGTATTCTGCACACAGTGTTTGTATATTATATAAAGATTGCAGGAGACATGAATACAAGAATAGGAAATTACTTATTCATGGAGTTACTTATGGAGAGCTGTCAACACTATAAGATACTTGTAAGACTCATGCAGACCTTCCGATATGTCATGATATGAAAATAACAAATGAACTTCTTAAACTTCAATAAACAAATAGAATATGCGTTTGGCAAGAAAACAGAGAAGAATAATGTATTACAAAATAACTAATCATAAATATGCACAGTGTTATGCATTTAAAGACAGTGAGGATATAGGCAAAGTAATATGAGAAAAACAGGACATTTGCAAACCTGGAATAGAATGTATGGTGAGAATCAGTGAAGTGGAAGGAGGAAGTCGTGAAACGAAACAGAAAAGTAGTGGAATATTATGTATGTCAAATGCCTCATGTGGCAAAGATAAGTGTATGCTAACAGAATATTAAAACATGTAAACCAGAATGTGAAGGATCTAATGAACACTATTACAGGGACAAAATCTTTGTGGGCTAATGAAACTAAAATACATAAAAATTTTCCAACGAAATTTAAAAATGAAAGGCATTTAATGTATGTGCAGCTAGAATTGTTACGAGAAAGTATCATATTTTCAAAGATATTTGCGACCACAGGAGAACATGGAAGACATGAGGTGTTTTTGTGTAGTATGGTGGTACTTTATTAATTCAGTTACATAGTGCACAGCTTGTAATGAATACACTGAAGATAAGATGCAGCAGTTGTACTTTAATAGGGAGGAAGAAACTTTTGTGATCACTACAGGAGAACATGGTTGTTAAAGTCTGTGTAAAAAGTATTGTTAAACAGCTATAAGGTGAACTGAAGTTATCACAGTAATTTTTATCAGTGCAGTAAAATGGTTCTGTTTGAAGAAGGCTGTGGTTGCTAGTTTAATAATTTTGGCTGAGTAAAATATTTACTTTGTTTATAAACCTTTTTAGGTGAATGGAATAAAATTTTGTCAGACAGTATCAAGAATTTCTCCTTCAGAAGTTCAGAAATAACAGAATATAATAATTGAAGGTGTCTAAGCACGTTTTATGTCAGTTTCTGTAATAACACTCTGAGATGAAAAGCAAAATGACCATCGATGAATTTTGTATCAATAATGTTGCAGAGAAAATTTCAGATTACGGAAACAAATCGTGGGAAAATGCTGGAGGATTGGAGCAAAAGGAGTTAGTAATTACAATCCACAGGTAAGATAAGTCAATATAAGGGCATATTGATAGAACCAAAATGTAATGGAAAAAGCCATAACAGTGCCTATTCCTGGAGTTAATGAGCATAAATGCTCCTATTTTTGTATAAAATTGTGTGTTTTTAAAAACTGTTAATTCTGTTGAAGAGACAAGTTCACTGAATAGCTTCAGATTGTGAATGTAACTTGTATTTTTAAGTGAGGATTATGAAACTGAAAGGCTCTTAGAGTGTGGTTTTATATTATTTGTCCAGAAATAAGGAAGGCATATAACATTAACAGCAGATGAATTTAATAGTTTTTCTGTTGATTTGAAATTTCCTGCATTATGATTGAAAAGTCAGCAGCACCATGAACACTGTGTAAAGATAAAATAAATACAGTGAGAAAAATTTTAACTACAAATACAGATGTAGCAGCTAATGTACTGTTATGAGACATGAAAACAAATAGCATTTTAAATTGAAAATTATGTTCTGTATTTTTTATACCACACTGAATTTTAATTGGGTTTCCCATTGTCACTTACAAGAGAAGTTCATACTTATTGTTTTGTTTTATTGCTGTAGTCTTATTTTCCTTATAATTTTATGTCATTAGTGCACTGATTTAGCAATAACAACTCTCCTTTTACTGAAGTAACAATAAAATGTTAACTACTGTACAGTGCTGTATGTCACTTCTAACTCGATTTAAATTGCTAATAAAGATTGCTAACAGACAGAATGTTTCATCCTTCCTAAACGTTGTGACAATTGTCAATTGCTTATACCAATTTTATGGTGGAAATTCTACTTTCTCTATTGTTTGAAATATATTTGTTCAACGTGATGTTTCAAGAGATGGTCTGCAACCATTTTCAGATGGTTTGTTCTTGTTATTGTTGCTGCTGTTGCTGCTGCTGCCGCCATTCTAAGCTCAGTAGTTAGCAGACGAACCTAGAATTGAGAAGGTCTCAGGTTATATGTGTGACTCAAGTTACTCATACAGAAGTGACATGAAATACGATTCACCTATTTTTCACACATGGCTGGGTACATCATATATGTAGTTTATTAAACAGTAAATTACTTATTTCGAAGTGACATGGTGACTGAAATGTCAGAATTAATTACATATACAAGTTTTGTTTCGGTAATTTTTCTTTGGTGGTGGGGGGGGGGTGGAGGATGGCGGTGTGGTATAAGAATAACAACATGGTAGCTGCAAGAAAATTGTTTTTAACGTTTGATCTGATGGCAGTAACTTATGAATCATTATAGCTATATGTGAAATTAGTTCAGGGATGGACCATAAACATACATACACATCTACACTTCATCTAGAGTTCTGGCCTCCATAAGCAGGCTTCTCCATTCATCTTTATCCAATGTGGCTGACAACCAGTGTCCGATTCCCATAGATCTGGCATCCTTATTCACTTTCTCTAGGCATTTTGTTCTTGGTCTTCCAGGTCTTCTTCAGCGTTCTACCTAGGCTCTCAATAGCCTCCTTGCAATTTGCATTTTGTCTGTTCGTTGGACATGGCCTGCCCATGGCAGTTGTTTCCATTTTCTATATAGTGACAGTGGAACGGGATAGCGTAGTCGGTATAGCTATTCGCTACGGGCTGGACGGTCCGGGGATCGAATCCCGATATGGGCGAGATTTTCCGCACGCGTCCAGACCGGCCCTGGAGCCCACCCAGCCTCCTATAAAATGGGTACTGGGCCTCTTTCCCGGGGGTAAAGCGGCCGATTCGTGGAGTTGACCACCCACCCTCATCTAGTGCCAGGGTTAAAGAAAGAGTAGAGCTATACCTCTACTCCCCGTCTGGGCCTTCATGGCCCGTTCTAGAAAGAACTTTGCCTTTACCTTTTATATATAGTGACAGTTTTTGTTTGTTGAGAAAGTCATGTAACTCTTTAATGTACCTATGTCTCCACTGGCCCTTGTCCTGTAATGGACGAAATATCCTCCTCAAGATCTTCCTTTCATATATATGTCCGGTCCTACTGCATCTGCTCCAGACAGTGTCCAGCATTCAGAGCTATATGAGAGAGCTCTTGAGAGCAAGATACACTTAAAGTTCTTCCGAAGGCCAAAATAACTTCTATTTGCTGTTAATATCCTTGCTTTTATTTACTCTGTTATGCTATTCTTATTATTAATAGTGACACCCAGATACACAAAACTTTGTGCTGTCTTAGCCTAAACCAAATTTCAGTGGTGAAAGGTCTGTCTTCATTTCATCCTTCTCTTCATGATCAATTCTCCTTCCTTATTCTTACACATTGTTACCCTTGGTTTAATCTTTTCCATATGTCATTCACTTCTTTCTAAAACATACAGCTGTTATTACAATGCTTTATTTTCCCATTTTCTTCAACTGTTCCTCATATACCCAGCATTTCTTTCCTCTGTGTGCACACTTTTCTTCCCTCTTTAATTTTCTATATTCTTCCTTCATCCCCCTTGTCCTATATCTCTATTGTGGCATCCAGTATAGGCTACCTTATTCCTTTTTTGCTGTTACTTCTTCACATTCTTTATCAAATCAAGTAATAAGATGTTAGCTGGGTAAGAACTTCCCCGCAATTTATGGAAACCGAAATTTCATTACTGTTTGATTCTGTAAGATTCTGTAGATTGTGTATCACACTTCGAATGACTTATTAAGTGGATTTGTACTTGATGTCGTGTTGACAGGTAATAAAAATAATGAAAAGTAATCAATAAAACACTGAGTTTCGGGAACAGGACCTGTTCCCATCCTCAGGTTAAAAATTAATGTTGAGACCTATTCAGAGTAGTCTGCTGGGCAAAGTTAATCTCAACCGTGTTAACAAAAGCCCGCTACTTGTCCGTATCCTGAGCCAGATGAGTCAATTCCAAGCCATCATACGAGTATGCTGTTCTTTTCAGATCCTTTTTAATATTATCCTCCCATCTACGCATAGGTCTTCCAAGTGGTCTCCTTTCAGGGTTCCCCACCAAATCTCTGTATATATATTTTTCGCTTTTCCTACGCCTGCTGCATGCGCCGCCCAGCTCATCATCTTAGATTTATCACTAAGAATATATGGAGAACTACAAATAGGGCTGGTAAAGCTCCTGAGTGTGCAGTTTTCTCCATCATCTGGTTACCTCCCTCGTATGCCCAAATATATTTTTCGGCACTCTTTTTCTGAACTCTCTCAGACCATGTTCGTCTAAGTGATGATGATTATGATGATGGATGTGTAGAATTAAAAATCTATACAATATAAAAGTGGCTTTATTGGTTCTGATCTGAACTCCGAAGCTAAACGATATAGTGTTAGATGTCGCAAAAGCGATGCCTCTGACAGCGCTCGCTGTCACATAGAAAAAAAAACTGGGTTTGTCTTTTTTAAACTGTCATCGAGCTGTCTTTAGATAATGCTGATTAGGTGCATATGTAAATTGTGCAGGATGTGGCAATAGAATGTGACGATTTTCGGATAGATGTTTTCATGAATCAGGTTCAATATTAAGAAACAAAGAAATTACAGAGTATCAGTAGTAAATTGCGATTTAATGTATGCTTTTTATTTTTTTTAATTATGTCTCCTAATTTATCTTCCTGGCCTGCAGTACATTCCTGTAATTGTGATCGGAAATTAACCATAACTTCGCAGCAGACGTTGTATCAGTGGCTCTAATTTCGAATCTGACGAGCTCTTTCATCCCTTAATGTGATGTTCATAACTCAACTGCAACTAACGTACTGAAACGTCGGGGACAAGTTGTGTGCCTTTGTGCAATTGTGGTTAATTTCCGATCACGATTACAGGACTGTATTGCACGCTAGGGAGACCCATTAAGAGACGTAATTTTTAAGAAATAAAATGCGAATATTAAGTGGCATTTTACTGCTGATACTCCCTAATTTTTTGTATGTCATATATTCAACCCAATTCATCAAAACAGGGATCTGAAAATATTTACATTCTATTGCCGCACCCTGTGCAGTGTAAGATGTCGCAGAGCGATGTTGCTGACAATGCTGTCTGCTGGCTGTCTCACAGAGAAAAACAACTGCTAGGCATAGTTATCCTTGAAACCTGTCGATTTATGTTTCAAATAACGCTGATTAGGCGCACGTGAAAATTGCATTGAGAGGAAGTTACGTAATGAGTTATGTGGAAGAGTTGACCCGTTGAAGTTGCTCTAGTTGGGTGGGAACAATGGTAGCTGCTAGTAAACATTCTAGACTCAAGGAAATCATGCCAGAATTTGGCTGTAAAGAACTTTATCACCCATGGACTCAAAGTTGTCTTGCGGCGGTATGGGACATCAATCAGCGCAGTATGAAAGGATCCGCACAGCTCTTTACTTCACTGTACATGGTAAGTCATTTGGATATCAGCAAGTGTTGAAAGCCCTTGCTATTGATATGGTAGATTTTACGGCCACATATGATTAAACCTTAAAATGCGTTAATACTGTTCGGAAACGTATCTGTACCAAGTCATCGTAGAAATATTAAACGCAGCTTACAATGTTTCATTAATCATAACCTAAATAAAATATATGATAACGTGCATTCATGAGCCGAAGTATTTACTGTTGTATTCGTGAATCAGAATACTCGTATTTGCGGCTCTGGTACTTAAAAAACAAAATTAAATAACGTAGCTGATCTAGGTGCTCTATAGAAGAGAAAAATACGTTGCTTCTGCTGGCAATCGAAGCCCGATTCTTCGATTATCCAGCCCGTAACCTAGTTGTTATAGTAAATATATATATATATAGTTTTGGTTACTTGATTGTTCACGTATTTCCCGCAAGAGAGCTGGAGATGCACAGTGCCTGTTACTGACACCAGCGTCGAGGGCTCTTTTGTCATTACGTATTTCAAAATGCTTCAGTTTATTTACCACCATGTGATTGATACGTATGCTAAGACGGAACGTGAAAGATTACTGTACATGAGCCTCAGCCAGACGAAACTTAAGGTTGATGAATATATTCATTTGAAAAATGCAGTGGTCAATGATGGAAATGCCAACCACCTTGGCAACTTAGTTACTTTATTCTCTACATTTACAGGAACAGTGGTCCTTTCGGAGAACAATTTTAACGCCTAGTAACCTATACAATTATTTCGTATCCATGGATGTTTGCAGCCTCCCACCCAAAGTACAGTGAACCCCACACAGTTAGGAAGTCACAGCTTTAGAGGACCTCGGTTGTATTTTCGTAACATTATGCATGATTTTTCTTTATATGTTTTGTTTATTTTCAGCTACAACTGATATTGTCCAGACACATCGTTAATCGCGAATATTTGAAGCACCAAGCGAAGAATTACATTCGCAGCATTGTGTTTGGTAACTTAATTAGCACCATCACGACAGCAAACGGCTGTGTCTCCAGGTAAATTAATAAGATGAACCCCTTTTTTGACGTGATTGTTACGTGTTAAACGGTATTCAGTTTTCTATAAAATAACATGATCGCTATCACAACCGACAAATGTCCTGCTATTTGATGTTGGTATTCATAAGTTGGCTTTATTGAGACCTCTTTATTGAATCGAAGATTGCAACGCGTTTGTCCAGAATCTGTCCCCGGCCTCTTGTGTCTCATAGCAGCCGCTTCGCAATCTGAGCGATTACGGATCATGATCCAGTTATTAGCATCAATGGGCATATAATGTAAACCAACAGTAGATTCCACGAAAACTGAAGAATCTCGATTGCGTTGTCCAGCTGTGCCAATCATTTACGTTTCAATTCTAAAATCTCACTTATTTTCATTTCTAGAGGAGTGGCCCGGCTAAATAAAAATCTTCTGATAAGGAAGAAAATTTAAAAAGAAAAGTGTTGTTTCGAAACGTGTTAAATGAGCGACTTTTCTTAAAGATCATGTAAGAACGTAGTCGTGGCAGATATTTTGAATGTAAGTTTCAATACGTCATACTATTTTAAAGTTACATTAAGCACTATTGACGGCTGCCACATTTATCGGATGTATAAACACAAAATTTCGTTTCTCACGTATCCAATGTACACAACGCCATTTAGTTTTCTGTCTTCCGAGTAATTTAAAATTTTGACACATCAAGGTGGAGAAAATTCCTAAGCTTCCTACAAGTAGCAGCTAACACTTTTGACAGACGCACAAGCTACACACCGACGCTTTGTAAAGTCCATCGCTTATTAGCATTGCCTGGTGTCTAAAAATGTGTATTTTACTACAATTTGTGATAGAGTTATAGGTTCACCTTTTATCACTATTTCAAGGACTATGGAAATTACAAAAAACCTCATTAAAATACTGCAGAGATTGCCTGCTTATTACTTGTCAAAGACACATAGCTGAAGATTGCTGCCGTTTTCTGGGATGTGATGCAATTTAGTCTGGTAGATGTGTACCTACGTTTTAGAAGAACCTGCTGCCTGTAACGGCAACAGGTTCCTCTGAAACATCGTTTTACATCTATTATACTAAAAGGCGTAATATCCCGGAAAACCTCAAAGCACCAATGCCACAAGTTTACAATCGCACAGTATGTGAAATGTGACATTCATATCAGCAGTGTTTAGGCCAGGCAATATGGATGTGTTTACAAGGGTCCAAGGGACAAGCCTGGCAATATGAAGTAACTCCTGTTCTCTCAGAATATGGCAAATATGTTTAGAGACTAAATTAGTTTTTAATAAGGAAATCCATACATAGATCGAATAATAGTTGGATCTTGTATAAGCAAACCGGGGAGATGAATCGAGTAGAACTGATGCAGTTTTTGGTTATTATGATATTGAAGCTTCCTGTTTTATGATCTGTGAAATAACTATAACGGTTTAAGGAGGACTCTAAAACATGGAGTTATAGTCGGTGTCATACAGATA
Organism: Reticulitermes lucifugus; assembly: GCA_026260175.1. Lineage (NCBI taxonomy): Eukaryota > Metazoa > Arthropoda > Insecta > Blattodea > Rhinotermitidae > Reticulitermes > Reticulitermes lucifugus. The sequence continues at coordinate 24,975 of JAKCWW010000895.1, read as the reverse complement.
TTTAGCCCTTAATCTTTAAGTGGACATCGTAAAACCTAGCAGGAAATTATGATACAAACTGAAATTTCAACATGTCCATTGGGCATGAACCTCAACTACGTCGAAGATAGTGCTCTAATAATCTGTATAGGATAGCGTACATGGTACAGCGACTAACTAGAGGCTCGACTCTCCGGGGTTCGAACCCCGGTGGGAGAGAAATTTTCCGCACCCCCCNAGAAGGACCCTCAGGCCCATCCAGCGTCCTGTACAATGTGTACCGGAGCCTCTTCCCGGGAGTAAAGTGGCTGGGGCGTGGTGTTGACCACTTACCCTTTTTCTAACGCCAAGGTTAAAATGGTTACAGCTATACCTCTCCCCTCTGTGCCTGCATTGGCATGTTACGGAGTGAACTTCGCCTTTTACTTATTATAGGACAATCAGAGAATTCAATCCCACTGTATAGAGCTATGTGATTGCTTTGCGTCCTTTCTTATACGTGAGTTTAATTAATGTGGAAGGTGTCACTGTTAAATTTATCGTCTTTGACGTCATTATCAACATTTTCCTTATCCATCCTGAGACTTGTGACTATTTCTGGTAGTCCTCCAAAGAGAATTTTTCGATTATTGGGTGCAGTTCCTTATCCAGGTCAAAAAATGCCGTTTTGTGTTTTGATATATGGGTCATTCTGTTCATTTAATACATTAAGGCTAATAATTAATGATGTTTACTAATTTATGCGAACCTCTAGGAGACTGCTTGGGAAATTTTACCACTATACGTTTATATTTCTACCCGCGATGCTGGGTGGATTTGCCATACTCGTAGAGCGACGGAGCAAACAAGGGTTCTATATATGTGCAGCTCTTTCAATGGTAAGTCTATGTATTTAATTTCATATGATGTACTTCATAGTAAAACCTTATAATAATGGATTGTTGAGTTTTATCAAAACATCTATGTAATTTGGAGTTGTTAACTGATTTCATTATTCAACACTCTGCACAGAAATTATTTTGCCATGAACATTTTTCTTTTACTGTCACATAAAATAAGTATCTACAGTAAACTTCTTGCCTGGAATGATCCATTACAAGGGATAGGTGGTTCACTCTTTAGGAAGTGGTTAGACTGCATAAGAATTGAAAACCACAAAGAGCCTACGTGATCAGGTACAGGAGTTCATCCTCATTTTGGTGAGAAAAGTCCCAAGTGCATGATGCGTAATCCCAAGTTTCCAGTCGAGTTCCACGTTTGAGGAGAAATTGTTTATTTTCAAGCCTGGATTGCAAAGAAGAATGTTTCCTTTGTGGTCAAATAATCTAGATATTTAGCACTAAGCTGCGTGTCCTTCAGGATGTAGAACTCCTGGAGGAAAATTTGGTTTATTTTGAGTCTTTTCTCCGTTCCCGATTATCCCAGTACCTCATATACCATCACGTATTATCTAACAAAATTTAAAAATCTTCTTTGTTTAGGCTTAAAAATAAGCATGCAGAAAAAAAGAGTGCGCCAAACCTAATGAAACATCAGTCAAAAAATAATGGGAGGAGGTGTTACAAAACTCAACATTTTAATATACGACTGCATTCAAAATAATCCCCCCCCCCTCATACACACATATACAGGGCATACACAAAAGAATGGTGCGGTGTAAATAGTGAAAACTATTGAAACCGCACCATTCTTTTGTATATACCCTGTATATCCACAAAAAAACGGGGCAGGTTTCTAAAGTAAACCCCTGTGCTCTGCTTCTTGAGTTAAAGCGATTCATCCCCTTGAATTACGAGCACAACTTACAGTTGTGTTCGACGGATATATTCTTTGGTTTTTTCTGCTTCTTAAGAGATTAATTGGTGATTCTGGAGTTAATATGTTTATTTTGAAGGCCATATTATGACTCAGGCCGTTAGACGCCAGCTTGTCATTACGGAAGCCCACATTTAATACCAGGCCAATATATGTGGTAACAAAGTGGCATCGAGAGAGGTTTGTCTAAGAATATTTCTGTTTTATCCTGTTACTATCAATCCACCATTGCTCCATACACATATTTCTTTCACTACCACCCGCGCTATAACCTTAGCAGCTCATAACTTTGTTATTGTTTTGTTGATCTGGTAGTGTTTAATAATTAATAATTTCTAAATCTTTTTTGTTTCAAGACTTTAGAGTATGTGGTCCGCCAGCTAGTGCGAGCCGACAAATTGCAGTTAACCAAATTAAAGATGTGTGCTTCGTTTATGCTTGTCAATGCCGCTGCGCTGTATCTCATGAGAAGAAACAAGACTCAGAATGGTGCCACCGAAGTCAATTTCTGGTACTGCTCCAAGCAGCGAAACTTTGTTAGATTTTTCCATTAGAAGATCTATTAAGTATTCTCATAAACAAAATAGCATATGATGTATTTGAGCTTTATGTTGTGCTTTTTGAAACTGTGTACTTATTCAACAATAAGCTGGCCTACATAGGTAACGGGGCGGTAAATATTTCACAGTCATTTTTAGGCGCGTTCGCAAAGTCGCAAAAAAGCGCCTACTGGATTCTTCATGTCTGTCCGCCTGTCTGTCTGTCCTTCTATTATCTTGTATCAATTCGGCTCCCACTGGACAGATTTTCGTGAAATTTGATATCGGAGAGTTTTATTAAAATCTGTCGAGAAAACCAAATTACTTTAAAATCGGACAAAAATGTATGGCACTTTACGTTAAGACCTAGGAATATTATCCGCTCAGGAATTATGCAAGGAAGAGGTTAAGTAAATAATGTTCTCTTCATAATGAGAGAGAATAACTTATATTAGTCGAATTAATCAACTGCTTCTTAATACAAATCTTGACCAACAAATAAAGAACTTTGCTTTCTGTGACACACTTTGCTACGTCATATTTCTGGCTATACTGTGAACAGTAAGATGATAAACATGAATGTATATGCTTAGGTTCTTCATGCCACCACGTGTAGAGCAACGTTACTCTTTGAAGAGAGATGGTAATGATCAGATTACTCGCCAGATTTCCATTTGTTACCACAGTGGATCTTGCTGGAGCCATGCTATTAAGGTAAAAATATAAATTAGTGCACTTCATAAAGAAGCTCTAAAAAGTTTCCTTTTGAGCCATGAGTTAAAATACATGTTTTCAGATACAAAATGAAATAATGCATATTAGCCTGTACTTAACTTACAAACAAGCGTATGTGCGTCTGTGTCTACTCAGAAGTCGCCCGCATAAATTCGAAAAATTCATATATAATTACGGGCCCTCCTTCCGTTTCCTCTGCATTCGTTTGTAAAACTTAATATTGTGAAAATGTTGTATTGAATCTGGAGAGGTTAGTGTTTGTAATTTTTAAAATCGAGTAATATTTTTGCTTTGTGTACGAAAATCTTGATAAAGTAGCTGGTGATGGTAAGCTTTTTATTCCGGAGCTTTGCCACATGGTTCAGAATCAAAATAAAAGCTTGCTACAATATAGCAAGAAAGCTTTCGCACTACTGGATCTCCAAGAGTGGGGACAATTTCCGAAATGCCAGGTTATACGAGGAATAATTATATGAGCCAAGGTGTAGGGTATATAAATCATAAAGTAAGGACAGTTACATGTGTCGTACAATGTGTAGAACATACGTGTACAATGAGACCAGTGGAATTTACAAGATTTTGACTTCAAAGGCATAAAATTTATATGCTTAATAGTACTGAAAACAATTTATTTGAATTGAATTATTCTGTTTTTGTGTAATTTATTTCATAGTGCTTGGAGTTTCCTCGTTTTGCCTGTGCTCGGCCTTGTATGAAATTTGTTCCTGTTGTGCAGGAGGCTACCTCGTACCTAGGCCTCGGTGTGGCAGGACAAATGCTGCGCATTCTGCTACCCCAACTTCGGAAACTATTTCTGTGCCCAGCTAAGGTACTAAAAAATCTCTTCGTGAAGAAGAACTTATCCCTCGGCGTGTTCTTCGCTGCTTACGTCGGCACTTACCACGCAAGTATCTTCAGCAATTTAGTTTTTGAGGCAAAACTTTTAAGGCACTTTCAACAAAATCAATAATTTAGTTACTGCCATATAAAATATGAGATAATTTTATGGATCAGAAAATGGCTCCATGGAAGAGAGTCCTTGAATAATAGTCACTCAGCCGTAAAAGAAATATCCCACCTTTTAGGGAACCCTCAATTTAATTACCGTGTTGTCAAGAGCCGGTCACTGGAACCTGTAATCAGATGAACTGCAACTGCAGACTCAGCTCTTATTCTGTGAGAGCCATTTTAGCCGTTATTTACGAAATAAAATAAAGCCTTATGTGGAGAACACGTCGTCCGTCTCTCCGTTCATATGGTGACTAGTGTCAGAGACTAAAGCGTTTTGCGGATTTTTGTAAACTTTGGTATAGGAGGTCTTTGCAAAGCGTTTTCAAGAAAGCGTGAGTTTCGTGTAAAGGCTCAGTAACATTCGTACTTTGCTTAAAGGCTTGAATAAAATTTTTTCCTATTTTCTACATTTTAAATCTGTTTTGAAAAACTTCGGAGCAGATGTTAACAAAATTTATTAAGTGATTCTGAATTCCATAAAAATCGGCAAAGAGGAAGCATACTTTATAAAGCAGGTAAAGCAATCGCATTACAGGCCTGGACAGGCCCTGAGGGTCCCAGATTTCTAGACAATCGGCACATGAAGGTGGTAAGTTTTAGCCCTACGCACCGGCCGCCTTTACCCCCCAGGAAATATTCCTCTACAAGTTGACCCCAAGACCATAGTGCGACCGGAAGAATTATGTCAATGAAAAATTCCAATGATACCATCGGGAATCAAACCCGTGACCTTCCGACTTGTAGCGCAATGCCTCAACCAACTGCTCCACGGCGTCCTCCCCAGCGTACTTTATTTGAGGGCGTAAATGAATTTTATTCCTTATTTTAAACGCTAATTGTTCAAGTTGTTTGCATTTCTGTGTGAGACCTGTAAATAGCACTGTAGCGTATTTGTGAGTCCCGTAACAGTAGGCGTAGTGTAGGTGAGAGGCTACTTCTCTTATGGGTGTAAATTAATTTCATTTACGCCTGTACCTCGACACCGTGACAATTTAAAATAAAGAAAACCTTGGTAAAGCCTGTGTACTAGGCCACGGAGAGCACGATGTGCAAAACTGTAAGTAGCGTACTAGCCACGTGATCGTCAAATAACAGACCGCCATTATACTTACACGCTACTCCGTCGAGACACTAACCAAAGACAGGGAACGATAGTAATTGATATTGATCTATTATATTTGATAATAATCATTAGTAGTCGATACCAATTTAGTATTGCCAATAAAAACAACCTGGGGATGATTCAGGTCAGCACAATGCTATTATTATTATTATTATTATTATTATTATTATTATTACCATGGTGTGAGTCATGTCACTCACAGTTACGGTGTTACGTAAAGTGAGAAAATATTTACTTTCACACTGCGTCTCTCAAGCGTTATCTTTCCGTCAGGTTTTCTGATTGAAGCTTTGCATGCATTTCTCATTTCCCCTCGGTATTTTACGAACGCCTGTCTCATTCTTCTCGATTTAGTCATATTAATAATATTTTGTGAAGACTGCTAATTATAATATCTCTCTCGCAATACGATTTTCTCCGGCCTTCTTGTTGCGTACTCTCCCTGAGCTCCACATGTTCTCCTCGAAGCCTTCTTTGTCAGACATTCTAAACCTCTGTTTTCCGCTTTAGTACAGTGGCAAATTTTCACACCAGTATGCAGGAACATGTAAAATTATATTAAAGTTATATTAAAATATACTCATATTTTAATATACGTATAATTATATTAAATTATATCATTAACTGACAGCATGCATTTTTATTATCTCTGTGGAATCAATATGGGATGCAGATTGAGATTAACACTTCCGCTTTCACATCTGTCTTTACAGGCTGTGAGCTGCATCCTCTCCCGGTTGTGTGGTCGTGACTCGGAAGTGCACGCAGTGCCGGCTGGTTTTCTTGCAGGAGCTGCCTTCTTGTTCGATCCCAAGTTGAGTACATTACTCGCGGTTTTCACCACAACCCTTCAGCAGCTGACAAAGAGCGTCTTAGCTGTAAGCGCCGTTCCGTGCCCAAGGCTGCTCACGAGCACTCTATTTGGGGTACTTTATGGGGTTTTGTTTCATTGCCGAATAGTGGACAAAGACCTATGTCACCCTTTGGTTCTCAGCTGGATCAGTATACTTTCTGGTGGCCGGTGAGTGTTTTCATGTTTTTGTGTACGGTTAATTGACAGGAGATCAATTACGGAGTTGTCCTTCTTTCAGGGTTTTTCTTCTTCACCCAAGAAGTAATTCTCGGATGGGGTAAAAATAGCCTTTCAGATCTAGGTAGACGCTCCAGACCCATACAGGGATGGCCAAAACATATTAACTAACTAACTGATTAACTCCATGGAGCAGAGTCCGTCTTGAGAAGCTAAAAGGTCGTCAGCTAGTCAAGAAATTCCCCGCGTTTTATGAAACCCGAAGGTTCATTACCGCATT
>JAKCWW010000895.1:0-10957 GCA_026260175.1 Reticulitermes lucifugus | reverse complement strand
GTGCGGTTTTAATAGTGTTCACTATTAAAACCGCACCATTCTTTTGTGTGTGCCCTGTATAAAAGGTTAAAAAGTTTAAAAAGTTTTTAAGATTACGTTTGTTGGTTTGAAATTCATGGCAGTCTTGTTTTTAGTGTATGGAATATCCAGGTTAAGTTGAGCATATCCTTAAAATATGAGTAGATATCAGCATCGTAGTATTTTATATCAAGCACGGAATCATAAAGAATATACCGGTATATACGTATGTAGAGAAAGGAGCTATAATTTGAATGACATACCTGTATTATGTTGTTACATGTCCTGTGTTGTGATTTGTACTGACTGGTTGTGCAATGGTTGTATTGTGGGTGACTGTATAGAGTTGAACGCATGCGTGTTGTGAGTGATATTAAAAACTTGTAAAAAAGGATGGCACATGAATATTTTAGAGAATCTTTATATACAAATATACTATCAAAAAGGATCGCTGATAAACAAACAAAATCCGGGAGAGGAAAACCTCCTATTCAAGTTCATTACCCCTACCACTCACAAAACACATGCATTCAACTCTATACAGTCACCCACAATACAACCATTGCACAACCAATCAGTACATATCACAACACAGGACATGTAACAACATAATACAGGTATGTCATTCAAATTATAGCTCCTTTCTCTATATACATATATATATTCTTTATGATTCCGTGCTTGATATAAAATACTACGATGCTGATATCCACTCATATTTTACAGGATATGCTCAACTTAACCTGAATATTCCGTACACTAAAAACAAGACTGCCATGAATTTCAAATCAACAAATGTAATCTTAAAAACTTTTTAACCTTTTATATATATAGCATAAATACGCACTGACATGTACTGATTTTATATGCTTAAATACTGGTATTAAGTGTGATATAAGAGACGTTATTAGATGAACTAATGGATGTGTAGTATGTGTAAACTTGGGACCCCCAGATGATGGCTTGTTAAAACTGAAACATATGTAGGGGCAATTGACTCTGTGTATGAAAATACTGTGCATATGTTGGTTTTAATCTTTTGATGAGTAGTTTTGTTTGTCACTATAAATAATTAGCTGTTTATTAATATTTTTTTTCATATGTAATTAACTTTGCAGCAAAGTGGAAAACGTATTTTATGAAAGCAGAATACGAGTCAATGGAAAGAAGATACTTAAGAAGAGTGCACGGGTAAGCTACAGATACATGCATTATATAGAACTTTTTATGGATAAATGTGTTTAAAATGTTTGTACTGTCTCAGTGACATACTTTACATGTCTTTTTACAGTTACATGTTGGAGATGAAGTAGATGTAATACGTGGTTTAAGCCCTATGAATCCAGAATTTCTTGTAGTATCTCGAATTGAGATACTATCAGTGAAACCTGGAGAAGAGAATGTGGCTGTTAAAGTTAGAAGATTTAAGTCTCTTACTATAGAAAACTATAGTGAACCATGGAGAGAAAGTGTTGATTCTGGTCCATAGATCTGGATTGCAGTTTCCAGGTATATTTTTACATACAATAATTTTCAGAAGGAAACTTGTTGCAGTATCAAAATTCAGCATTGTGTTTGAGTAGTGAAGCATTCTTGAACACACAACAGCATGAAAGTAGGAATAATATTTGTCATCTAATGAATATAACAACATAACATATTTAGCAGTAAAATTACTTATTCTGATTTACTACAGTGGTGAACCCTGCACATGTTTTTTGAGAAGGTTTCTTGGGAAGGGGTATGTAAAATGTCAATTTTGTGAGCAGTTTATGTTGGTTCTGTCCTCTGCTACCAGACAGCATGCTGATTATCAAACTTCTTATTTAATGATGGAAGTGATATGTTTTCATGTAGAATTGATGTGATGTAGTTGTACTAAGATGTTTTATCGTGTTACCTACACAAAAGATATGAATACAAGTTTCATGAAATGTACAAAATACAGTGAGATTGTTTGACTGCTGTGCCATTGCATGACCATTGTGATGTATGCAGTTACTGCTAGCTGTCTTACTTGGTGAAGTGTAGCGATAGTATTGTAGGTTAAAATGACAAGTCAGCAGCAGTGAGAGAAGAAGTTGTATTATACCCTTTGTAACACTAATGTCTTACTGAGCATTTTATATGAATCTTATACTTAAGTCCACTAGGAGTCATGGAAGCTGAGATTCCCATAGTTTGAGTTTGTAACAGAAACACTATATAGGAGCTTGTAAGAAGTAAGAACATCTGACATGCTACTAGACATAGAAACAAAATATCAATGTTGTGTATTAACAGAAGGAAAGTTGGATGATGTCAGGGTTGTACTTGAACATTCATCTCGCAAGCCTCTTAAGTACTGCCCAAGAAACTGGAGTATGAAAAGAGACTGCAAGAACTGATACACAATTACTGAAATTATGGCTGCACAAAACTGCAGTTCTATGCTGTTTGCAGTCTGTCTTGAGTCAGTTCGATATAATATATTCGATTCCACGCAGACATTTCTTCAACCAAGGTTTTGAGTGGGTCCTTGATCACACAAAATAACAGACACTGGATCAAAGAAAATCCACATGTGGATGAAGAACTCAGAGTAAACATTCAGCTTGAAGTGTCCCAGTATGTATGTATGTATATATGCATGTAAGTATATTGTATGTGTGTACATATGTAAAGAATGAGAAAAATGAGAGAGATAAAAAGAACTGCAACATGTGAGCCTGAATCTGTTTTGAAAGTACAATCTCTCCAAGCTGACGGGGAACATCTGCTGTAATGCAGGTAAGTGCTGCTGTGTCTCAACCACTGCTGATGAGTGGGAAAGGTAGCAACCATTAGTGCTGATGTATAGTGGAAAAGCTGTGCGTTGGTACAGCCACCAGATAATTTCTCTGCATAACAGGAATTTTGTAAGGTAACACCTTATGTTTCCAAATAAAACTGCAGATTTTTACCAAATTAGTACCAATATTATGCTTGTGTATGAACTTATGTAAGCAGCTGACTGCAACTCCTTCGTCCAGACTTATAGTTGAGAGAGAAGTGTATCAAATGTAATGTTTTACATGTGTTGAATCATGAGTTGTGACAAACATGAGACTGATAAGTACTAAAGAGTTCTGTATATACACATAATTTGTCAAAGAATATAAATATTTCTTGTTATGTGTTATGTATTGAATAAAAGAGGGCATGACATGTTTGTCCACGTGAAACTTGATATCTAACAACTTAATTCTCCATAATACACATTAGTAAAGAATAAAACTTAAAGTCGTCAGTTATGTACAAGGAAGTTTCAAAAAGCAAGGTAACCAATACTCTTGATGCCCTGAAATTTATTCTGACTTTGATGTATACATGGCCCTGTGGAGAACTTGCTTTGGAAGAGGCTACAGACCTGTTGTACGACAGACTGCAGAATGAATGACTGTTTACATGGCACGTGGGTAATGGATGGTACTTGTCAAACCTCCATGTAGTGACCTTTGATATTTATGCATTTGTCCACCGTGGCACCAAGGCTTGTATCCCAGTGTAGAAGAAATCAGTGCCAGGTGTCTATAGACAGGAAGGGACACCTTGCTTCACATTGGCATCTGTTGCAAATTGCTTTTCAGCAAAGTGCTTCTTAAGGGATGCAACGAAATGGAAGTCACTGGGTCCCATACTGCAAACTGGACTTGTGAATTATTGCAGTGCTTCAGTTCGGAGGTCCTAATCTTTTGCAAGGTGATTGTCATCTCTTTGGGCACCTTAAAGAGTGCCTGGCTGGCAAACAATTTGTGATGGAAGCTATCATGAGGACCCAGAAAACCCCACTTCTGTGGGCATAATATCGCATTATTTGACGTTAAAGCAATTGGTACACATAGCTACCACTGTCTGTGTCTTGCACTAATGGGTTACAGTATTTTGGAGTTACAGCTGATGTAGGATTTTGCAGCCAAGAAATGCCAGTCACGAAGTTTTTGTTGTAAATGAAAACCTTTTCAATCTGAAACATTTTTTCTGACTACAAGAAATCAATTACAGTCGCAAGGAGTGTGCATTTTCTGTGCTTTCCACATTCATGGACGAGAAGTCCAGTGTAAATAATTTTCTTGAGGAAAGAATTGGTTTTCAGAGTTTTAATTGTAATGTAAAATTACTGTATTCTCTAGTAATGATACTGAACCAGACACTTGCAGATTTGAACTCGACCAACATGAATGTTAGTATGCATGTTTGACTGAGGTTGACTAGTTGTAAGACATACAAGAAACCGTAGTGTAGATTGGGTTGCATACATACAATGCTTGGATAGTTTCAGAGGTAACCGTTAGATGGAACTGTTGCTGATCTCTTGCTTTCGCAATCCTGTGGAGCGCCAATTAAAAGTAGCTCCGTCTGTCTGTGGGATACATGTAGAAAGGTCATATATAGCCTTATGTAAAATAGGCTTTTTTATAGGTTAATATATCTGAAAATAGGAATTGCCTGATAACACTTAATGGAATCTGGAATTTGAACGAAGATCTGCAAAGCGTTCTGTGGGTTACATGGAAATGTCCATCTGTCGTTTATGTGAACTACTCGTAAGCTTTATTGTGGATTAGTGTGACTCAAAATTCTGAATTACCGACAGGTTTTAGTGAAAGTCTTCGATGTCGAATTAAAAAAAAGTCGCCCAACGGTTTAGGCCACTGGTACGAACTGAAATCAGGCGATTGCCAGTCATAAATTGCCACTACCCTAGGTCAGGTCGCACCCGATAGCTGTTGAAACCTTAATTGAAATATGCAACACAAATTACGAAGTTTGCAGTACGAACGAAACCAAAAGTTAACTTTAAGTATTTCATATAACACTATTACGCATTAAGAACCCCTTGATAAAAAGATGTAGTCGTATAAAGAACAGAAATTGATTTGCTTTACAAAAACTTACGGTTGCACTGAACTGTTCTAATTTGTTTCAAAATAGTGCTTGTAACTGCTGATTGCTTTTAAATAGCTAGTCCAAGAAGATGAGTCACAAACGTATGTGTGGACCAATGTGAGAGTCTGGTTCTGCATTTGTGTTTTATTATGGCTTACTTCCCAGGTTACTGAGAGCTACCTCACGGAGATGTTGATTCGGAAAGTAACAATCATTTTAATACAAGGTCGCGATGAAGGGTTTCGTTTATTGCAGTAGCGTTTTACAGTAAAAACTCTGCGTTACTCTCCATTTTCATATCGCAGCTAATAAACAGTGGGAGATTTCCTGCATAGGCTATGGGATGGACGACCGAAGAATCGTGGTTCGATTTCCGACAGGAAGAAGAGGTTTTCTCTTCTCCGAAGCGTCTGGACTGGCTGTGGGGCCCACCTAGCCTCCTTTTTAGTGTGTGAGGGGGCTCTTTCTCTGCGAATAAAGCGACCAGGGCGTGAAGCTGATCAATCACCTGTATCAGTGCCGAGGTTAAGAATTGGTTGAGCTATAGGGCCTACTTCCACTACCCCATATTTATTCTATGGCATGATACTTCATTAAGCACAGAGAAAAGTTTACATTTACTTAGCTCCTTCTGGAACAAGAGTTTACGGAACTAAGTAGCAGTATTCATTTCGAAGCCCATGGTTTAAGAACTGACACTATATCACAAACGGACAGACATGATCTCGGCGTAAGGCGTTCTTTCTTTTACTTTGTAAAGAACTCCTAGTAGTTTGTTACGAAGAACAATAACTTTAGTTACTGGAAAACAATCCATGCCCTATGGGGTCTGATTCCATGAATTTTTTAATTGAGACATACAGACCCACAGACATCTGTCGATTGTAGGATAAACCTGTACGTCAGTTACGAGATTTGAGGTTCTCACGGCGGAGTTGCTGGAGATTCCAGACTTCTGGGATGTTTACGTCATCTCGACTGGCATATACTCGTAGTTATGAACGTTTCGAAGGATCCGTAATGCATCCATCTTCAGGGTTAAGGAATCGAAGAAAAGTACACTATTCTTAGGATTGTAATAATTGACTAAGAAATGTGTGTACGCGATTTGGGGAGGGGGGGGTGGGGGGGGATAAATAAGCACCATGAACTTATTAAATGAATATAGTGCTCGAGTCTGTTGCGAGATTTGGGGTTCTCACAGCGATGTTGAAGATTCATGTCAACTGTTTAAGATTTATTCAAATATATGGCTAGTCATTGCCTTTTCCTTATGTTTTATTGCACGTCGATAATCAGAAATTGATATATTTTAGGGGCTGTGTTTTTCTAATTCGGAAACTCTGTACTTGGCTGAACAGATCTACATTTCATAGAGGCCACACTGGATACAGGAGCAGGGCCGGTCCGAAATATGTGGGCGCACCGGCAGGCTAATAATTTACCTCCCCTTGAAACCGATATGCTTTAAACTTTTTCGGCCTAGTACAGAGCTGGAGAACCTTTTTAAGGGCACGTGCTCAAATTGCGGATAATTTTCGGATAATTTCCGATTATTCTAGTGACGTCTTAGCGCCCCTTATAGGTTTGCGCCCTTGGCTGGCCCGTCCCTTTGTCCGGCCCTGTACTTGGGACTTAATTTTACTATTTAAGTCGATAATTTATGCTGATAAGGAAGAACTATCAAGTTCTAACTTTAGTTTGTTTAGACATGGCACAACTAAGGTTTTCATTTTTTGGGGGGGGGTAATTCTAGGATTGGGAACGAGTACATTGATGAAGATAATGGTCGTTATGACAATGAGTCATGTCTGTGTCGATTTCCAACGAAAGCTCCTGCTGAGAGAGATACATCATGCAATTATCCTCACTATTATGGCTGATACCATTATCCCCTTGCTTTGGAACGTCATTAAACACATCACGTTACGAATCTATTGAAACTGTGGACAGGGTATTGGAAGAAGCGTTCTTGATCTCCTCAGTGAAGCCGTTCGTTAGGATAGTTGCTAGTAGAAAGAATGAGAATGCATCAGCACACCAGTAAAGCAACTTTCCGGGCGAGGAATATAAAGCGAGAGCTGGTTCCAGCCCCTTGCCCTTCGGTCTCTCCTCCTCAACATTCCATCTGCGGCAACAAGCTGGGGTATAATTACGCCGCCATTAGCTCGCCCTTACTCCCTAATTTTCGCAGCCTATTGTTGCTTCTACCTTGAGGCAGTGGGCGAGATTCCTTCCATAAAATTTATTACATGTTGCCTGGCGGGACCGAACGTAATTTCTGCTTCCTTTGCCTTTTTACCTCTCGGGTTGGCCGGACCCAGCTCGCTTCTGACTGGTTGGAATGGAAGAATAGGCAAGCGAGCAAGGAAACGTTGTCCTTCATGCTTCAAGAAGGGCAGCCGGTAGACGCGTATCTTAAGAAACCGATGTAATGGCTGATGTTCATAACAGCTGATGAAATAACGTAACTCAGACTCAAAGCGAATTCTGTATGCGTGCTGCGCGTTTGTTTAACTCTTCCCATACAGCATAAATTAGATGCGTTTCATATTGTTATCAAGAATCTTTCGAAAGATATGATGGCTCCTTTTTCGGAAGACGACGCATTGTAACAAAAAGAAAAGTGAAATTCACAAGTTATATATGCATTATTCAATATCCGACATTCTATGCGGGAAATGTGGAGGACGAAGCTACAAACGCTGTTAAGAATACACAGCATCTAAAGTAATTAAAATAACCTGTTAATGGTAGGCCTAACAATAACCTAATGTGGTCACACAGGAAACGGAGATGATGATGATAACAGCGACAGTAGTAGTAGTAGTAGTAGTAGTAGCATGTTTCTTGCTTTCTTTCCGTTTGATGTAGTTCACACTCCAAATATGTAAGTACAGACAGCTCTGAAAACGAATATAAATTTTAAGTAGTCTAGTCTGTGAATATGTTTTTCCCGCAGCATGCTTGTTTCTCTCAGAACACATCATACATTTTCGTAACGCAGTGGTAAGGGAGATAGGCAGTGATGTCAAATTATGTGGAGCTTTGTCTTCGCACTCATGGCGTGTGGTTAGGTATAGGGGCAGATGTGCGTGTACCGTAGACTTCTAGTGTTCTTATGGAATGCGATTTGAGGTTTTGACAGCAGTGAGTATGAAGATTGCAATCTTCTAGGATGTGATACCGTGATGTGTGGTAGGTGTGCACCATCGTTTTGGAAGAACCTGCTTCCTTCATCTTCTACCCTAAAAGCAGGGGCAGTATGCATTTTCAGAATGTTGCGTGTTTACTAAACAATGTGGTTTCACATATCTTACCAAATGCGTTCCATAGCTTGTGTATTCGAATTTGCCGGGTTCGATTCTCGATGGTGTCATTGGAATTTTTTATTGACATAATCCTTTCGGTCGCACTATGGCCTTGTGGTCGACTCAGCCTCTAACAGAAATGAGTACCAGGGGTAAAGGCGGCCGGTGCGTAGGGCTGATAACCTTACCACCTTCATGTGCCGATTGTCTAGAAGTCTGGGAGCCTCAAACTCCTGGAACCCTAAGGGCCTGTCCAGGCCTGTAATGGGATTGCTTTACCTTTATTCGAATCTGCGTAAGGATAAGGTGCTTTGCGTACGTGTCTGCAACTGTGTAACGTGGTACAGTGACCCTTTGCCCAGCGTGGGGGTTAGGGGGAGTGATCAGGGCATGTTGGACAAAACCGCGTTGCACAAACTTGTTAGGAAAAAATAGGGTTATGTGAACGCGGACGCTAATGGACCCCCTCCCCCCCCCCCTTTCCATTACTCAAAATACATTTTTGGACATTAAACATTTACGCAGTGCTGCCAGGTTCCGCGACGGTTGAGTGTGTAACCGCCTTTAACCGCGTGTATTTAAATATTCAGCGTTCGACAAATTTATCATTTCAGCCGCGTATAGTCAAAACCGCATTCCGTGAGGTGATAGCATGTATGTGTGTCACAGTATTATGTTACAGACATTTGTGTAAAATATAGTATTTTATTCTAGACAAAACTCGGTGTGAAATGCAGAGTTGTTCCTGTGATGAATTATCATTCTGTGAAGATCAATGGGGGACTGGGGATATGCTGAACGCATTTTTAATCTCAGCATTAGATAGAAGTGCGCGGTCAGCTTTACCCACATGGAAAGAGCTCCCGGTGCTAGTTGATAAGAGACAAATTGAGCCCGAGAGCCGGTCTGGACGAGTATATATCTTGCTCGTGCGAGGATCAAACCCCGAGTCTAGTGTCTTCTAGACCAGTGGTATTCAACCTTTTTTGTTCGCGTACCCCCAGATATAATTTCTCTTCAACTTTGTACCCCCAAAGTTGTTGGTGCATAATCCAAGTTATACATAGCATATAATCTACATCTAAAATAAGTTCCGCCCAGATAAGGAGAGAGAGAGAGAGAGAGAGAGAGGAAAAAAATGGCGCTCCAAAATCGCATGTCCTTATGTCCGGGTCTCTTGTGGCTAACCCTAAATCTGGCCCTGATTATTCAGTGTTTATCATGAAATAATATGTTTATTTTTTTTAATTTTACGTACCCCCTAAGATGTCTTCGCGTACCGCCGGGGGTACGCATACCCCAGGTTGAATACCACTGTTCTAGACCGTAGTCCAGTCACTATACAGACTGAGCTACTCAGGCTTCTCGATGTTCGGTGTGGTCTTACTCCAAACGGATTTGATCCTCTTAACTTTTTCGTGCACAAGTAGACCTGTAGAGAAAGGCAGTTAGTATGTAGAATAATGGGAACAGGATTTGGCCACGTTCACTCTTGTTACTGCTGATGCTGCAAAAATACAAACGTGCATCGGAGAGGCTGAATTATGCTGGGACAGACCTTGAGGAATTCTCGTTGGAATTAGCAAGAGAATATTAGAGCTACAGTTACAATGAACATTAAAAGCTTCTATCTGTGCATACCACTTGTGCTATGAAAAAGAGATGAATTCCTTTCACTGGAAGATGTTTTTAGTATACAAAGACTGCCGGTTGATCCTTTGTGTTATTTCTATCTCTAGGAGTAGCCAGTTCGTTGAGTGGTCGAGTGACACTAACTGGTTGGCGTTTTGTTCTCAGGGGCGGACTGGAGAAGAAAGAATGATAGCAGACTTCAGGAAAGCTCGGAAGCAAGGGAGAGGGTGAAGGTAATCCCACGGGCTATGAAGCTTTCAGTCAGAAATAAACGAACATGACTAGGTAATTATCTGGTAGTGTGTTTACTGGTTATTTCATTTTTGTATTTGCTTATTTATTCATCTGTTTTCATACATTCTGTGTGTTTACGTCCGACGATTTCAATACAAGCCACACGAAGGCGGCAGTATTTGAAGCTGCTTTTCTTAGTATTCGCATTGAGAGACTTGGTAAACTCATGGAAACGCTCAATCAGAATTTTCTGTCTAGGGTAGAATGGAATGTAAGGGCCATATGCTTGAGGCCTTCGCTCTTCTGGGATGTTACGCAGCCTTGATTGGAAGTTAGTTACTTACTTTTCGGGACAGTCTATTGGTCTGATCTTCAAGGGTCAAGCAGCCCAATACCGATAGGCTGTCCCGAAACGTCGGTAACTAACTATCAATCAATGCTGCGTAACATCCCAGAAGGGCGAAGATATCATTTACAAAGCGGCAGAAGCCTGAAATTATGACCGTATACTTGCTTATTGGCCTAGTATTTATGTCAGATACGGCAGTAGTTAGGTCGAAAATAATCATACGCCATTTTACGTTATAAATTGTATTGTACATTGCTTGTTGATCATATTTCACAACGTAAATTCACGATATGTAAATATACTATGTAGCCAACTATTACGCACACCAGAATCATAACAAGGGTGTGACAAGTGGGGCACTTGTCCCCAGGCTCAGTACATTTATGCGCGTAAAATTAAAAATTTGAAATATATCGAACATGTAATGTACATAATATTATGTATAATACGAGGTCTGTCCAAAAAGTATCCGACCTTGGGCCGGGAAAAAAAAGTTCTGTATCTG
>JAKCWW010000894.1:38052-87928 GCA_026260175.1 Reticulitermes lucifugus | reverse complement strand
CCACCACCACCACCACCACCACTGCCACTGCCACCACCACCATCATCATCATCATAATCATCATCATAGGCCACCTGCCATTTAATATTGGTGTTGAGCAGGACTTAGCAGCAAAGCACAACTGTTTTTTATATACATAGACGGACAAGTACCAATTTTAGCAAGTTAACAGAATGAACTGTATTTTAAGTGTTCAGTATTTTTGCAATATTATTCCCTCATGGCTTTTTGCTGTATCTTTGCCTGTCATTTCAGGTAATCTTCTTTCCATTGGACTTGTAATGTGAAATTAATTACATTACAACTTTATTAATTCTCATTACCATCTTAAAGGGTTGCATGCTTGACCATGTACCAATATCGGTTATTTCAGTATAGACGAACTCAGTACACCAATACCCAGAGTCGGTCTGTTTTTATCTCAGTATTTTGTTTGAACACATTTATACCAAACCTACTTGCTTGAAGTGAAGCCACTTTTGTGACAGGAATAAAATTGTCACCTTCCCACCAACCAATTTGGGACTGTTGTATGTTACTACCATTATCACATACTTGTTAAAATTTTTTTACTCATGTCACAGTACAGTGAAGGTTATTCTTCAACATTTCTGTCTTTGTATATTAACAAGAATATTTATGTTACATATGTCATTAAGCATTAAAGATGTATTTTCTGTGCATGTCACATCTGCATTTACAAATGAAATTACATTTTGGATCTTACTCTTACAATGTCGTATTATCCGCTCTTTGTTGAAGCAACTTTGTTATGCGTATACATATTTTGTTAGATGCACAGGTCTTACAATAATGTCATACATCTCTGGCATAGTCATTTGCTGTTTGTGTGTCAAAAGCAATTAAACACCATTTTAGCAAACTGGCAAGCAGAAACTATTGCTGAAGTTCAGCAAGAGATTAGAAATTTTAAACGTGCACAGTGTGTATTTCTTTCAAAGTGGCCTTTATCTCGTTTCATTTCATCACGTGCAGTAATTTTGGAGCCAGGTGTGGTGATAAAGTAATCAGTATATTTAACGTACTGTGGTCAGGTGTTATTTAGTTATTTATTTAATCACCTGGCAGCATGTCAGTCTGTGTAGTGTGAAGTGATTGAATAATAGTGAATAATTAAATGGAAAGGATGTGGATGGAAGTGGTCATGGCCTAATTTAGGGTACTAACCTGGAATTTGCCTGGAGGGACTGTGGAAAACCATGAAAAGCCTCAGTTGGGTAGTTGGCTGAGATTTGAACGTGCATATCCCAAATACAGGTAATAGCATTCCTACGTGAACAAACTTGCTTGGAGGTCCAGTGTTAAGTGGATATAGTGACTACA
Source organism: Reticulitermes lucifugus (assembly GCA_026260175.1). Lineage (NCBI taxonomy): Eukaryota > Metazoa > Arthropoda > Insecta > Blattodea > Rhinotermitidae > Reticulitermes > Reticulitermes lucifugus. The sequence goes on along the minus strand of JAKCWW010000894.1, from coordinate 86,584 downwards.
TATGTGGATTATGAAGAAAGGATTGGAAAGGGGTGAGATAAGTTGCCTTTATTAAAAAATCTTCTAGCTAGTATAACTACAGCTGAGGGAACTACGGAATAAGTGTGGATAGCGGGAGTTGTAGTCTGCCACCTACTCCCCTGTCCTGCCTATGCTGTTCTGAAGTGAGGGGAGGGAGAGCTCCGTGGTAGACTGCAGCACCTGCCAGGATTGGGTAGGCACACTAAGGAGAGGTGGTGTTAGGCATACAGGTTGGGGAGTGTTGGTTCTTTGGTTGACCCACTTGCAGGTATTCTGCAATCCTGTAAGGCCATAACAAATAAAAAAGACATGCCACTTACACTTGTTACTATTTTATATTTCCAATGAAGGCTACTGAAACTGTATGCTTTAGTGCTTTTTCTAAGTTCCAATCTTAATTATATTAGTGTTATGAATGGAAGAGTTCTGCCATGCATGAAAGCATGCTCTGGTGACAAAAGTAGCTGTTTTTTCAGATGTACAGTGTTACTGCAATTATTTATTGTTTAGAGAAGTTGTACAGAGTGTCCAGCTTAAAGCGGACCAAGTTAATACAATCTACAAACCCACTCATAGAGTTGTACATCAACAATCTGTGTTACACAAGGCGTATTTTAATCTTGGGGCCGCTTGTTTTGTAGGGGACAACATCATTGCTGCATAGTGTCTGGTGACTGCCCATTCTGTGGTTCCTTGTCCTGCTCATTATCACTTTAAAAAACTGTATGTATGTAAAAATGGGGAGTTTTAAGAATTTTTTTTTTGCATCATACACATGGAGTTTTGCAAAGTAACTATTGTAGGTGACTGGTTTATAGTGCTTCCAGTGTGGTCTGTTTCACCATTTTCCTCTTTGCACATCTGTGCTAGGGTGTGTAGTCCATTTAGTAGGTGGGGGCTACTTTGGCTGGTCATTAGTTATGTTTTGAATGAGTATAATGCCTCCGTCTTTAGGGCCATACAGTCCCCGACTAAATGAAGGCACTATGCTCTTCTGAAACGTCCATAACCATTTACCAGTCAGCACAGCATAACATCATAGAAGACATGACTTTTCATCAACACTGGTGTGACAACCTCAGATCTTGCAGTGAAAGGGTTGTAATGTAACTTCCACAGCCCATAAAGATCAAATCTGAGATCTCATTGTGTGGGATATTTTGTTAAATAGTAAGTTACACTCTTCGCTGGGATAGCTCAGTCAGTATTGTGACCAAGCTATGGGCTGGACAACTCAGAAATCTTGGTTCGATTCCTGGCAGGGCTAAGAAGTTTTTATCTTCTCAAATGTCTAGACTGGCTCTGGGGCCCACCCAACCTCCTATTCAATGGGTATCAGGGTCAGTTTTCCCTGGGAAAAGTGGCCAGGCCAGGAAACTGACCATCTCCATCTACTGCCAAAGTTAAGAATGAGTGGAGGCATTCCTGTACTCCCCCTTGGAGCTTCGTGATGTGTATGGGGACAACCAGGGTTTGATTTACATATGAGCTAGACAAGCTGGAGTTTAGGGCCTCACATTACAGGGGGATTCAGTGAGCCTGTCACTGTTACTTCTTTTGTGTTGTTGTTTTAACAATAATTAATAAAACTGTATGTAATGTAGCATTTTATATGTACCCTTCCATGAGCATGAAACTGTTAAAAGTAATATATAAAATATATTATAACTGTATTACTACGTTTATAATATATTTTCAAAAACTTGTGTGCATTTGTTGGTTTCATTTACCATATCTAACTGTTCAATGCACTGTTATGGATTATTTAAAATTGATTAAATATAAAAATTAGTAGGGGGGTAGGGGCCTCTTAAATGTTACAGCTTAGGGGCCACAACACGATTAAATCTGACCCTGGGGACAACATTACCTTTTTTACCTTTAAATTATACTTTTTGGAGAGCTCATGTGACATCAGTGATTCACCATTACACCAAATTATATTTTGCTCTTTATTTGCTACTTGTCTGTTATGTCAAGTGATATATAAAACATTTGAGAGCTGTATTGATGGCCATGGAAGTATGACATTGTTGATCATTAATTAAAATCTTATAAATTAAATTTCATTTTACAGAGGTAAAAAAATGTTGACATATCAACTACTAAATAATAACAGTTGCAGGGAGAACTGTATTTGCAAAATGAAGTCTTACTGTCAAATGGGGATAATATAATAAATGTTGTATTGTGCAATTATGTGAACAATAGCAAAATTTGGGATTACGAGGTTTCACCTGTAGGTGGAAAGGTGAATAGCAATTGACTGTGATGGTTTTAATGCAGTATAATACATGTGACCGGTAGACTGTGATGGTTTTAATAGAGTATAATACGTGTGACCAAAGTGATTAATTTATTTTGTTACTTTATTTCATCTTTTGTAACATAAAGCAGGCTAACATACATGCCATTATTGACAGTAATGCCACAGGTAAAAAGACAAGCTAATATCTGTGATGTATTTTATGTCGGCCAGTATTGTTCATGTTAAATGGAAATAAATCATTATTTGATTTCTTATATTTATGATGCTTATTTTTACCTTGAACAGTATGATTGACATTTCAAAAGCCTTTAAAATGTTTTAAAGGTTGCTCATGTTTGTGATATGTGTTACTTGTGACTCACTTGCTGATCTTCATCATTACAGAGTAGTCAAAAAATATTAATGAAGTTTATTTGCAAACGTACATGATAAACGTGTTCATAAAGATGTGCGTGTCAATTAAAAGGCTTTTTTATGTGGCATTGGTGTAAATAAGTAAAGACTAAATATTTGGATATTGTTTTCCTTTATGAAATTAAGTATTAAAATGCATGCTTGCATTATAGACATTTGGGTTACAAAATTCAACCCTTATATAGGTTATAAAACATGGCTGTATGTAAAGTTCATGATGTGGACTATAAATTCACACTAACAGAAATTTGGGAAGAAGAAGAAGATGCTGATTTACAGGTTGAGGCATACACTGGTACTGACCATGAGGCTTCTGCACACTTGATGTAACCATTTAATCACCACCAGCTTACACACCATTCAGATGAGTAAAGTTTACACTTTTAAAGGTATGAGAGTATAAATTTTATTTGGGCTCAGCAACAATTATTTCTGATGGCCAAAAGAGTGTATTCTCACTGTGGCTGTGGACCAACAAATTTTTGTCTGTATGCATCTCCACCTACAAAACATGTTGAGTCAATGGAAAAATAGGGTTCAGGTACAATACATACACATTTTCATAAACATTGTTGTTCATAATGTCGGGGCATGCCGTATTTCTCGGAATTGTTTATGGTGGGCAGATCCTTGATATACGTATTTGAAGAATTTGATGCCGATCTTCATGGTTCATGTTCTCTGTGTGCAGCTTCTTATGACATACACATAGAACTTAGAAAAGGTAAACAAAAACTGTCTGAAAAAGATACAAGAAGCTTTCAGAAGCATGGGAACCACTACACAGTTTGTGTTGGCAGGTGCATTAATGCAGGAAGTTATTTGTAAGTTCAGGTTCCATTTGTAATATAGTGTTCAGATGTAACTGTACCTTTGTTCAACATGTGTACTCGAACCTGATTATTTCCTGGGTAATGTCAGCAAGTAACAACACAATATGCTGCAAGCAGATATAATAATTTTTTAATGAAGCTTTTTATTTAAAAGAAGAGTTTATATGAATTTAACAAGATGGGAAGGTGCATTTTCTAGCCATTGCACGCGAATTGCACTGATGAGATGGAATATTATCAAATCTGTGTTTTGTAGTGAGTGAGAAACACTGGGGGACTGAACCTATATGTCTTGCTGTGTCTGTAAGAGCCTTACCTGTGTAGGCAGTTAGATACTGATAGTGAGATGGCAGTATTGTTCTGCAGTGGTATCAGGAGTGAATGATTTGTCAGTTGAAACATCATGTTGGACTTCTTTCAGTTAGTTGATTGTAATTGTGAGTTTTGTGTTTTTACATTGTGTTCTTATACTTTTATTATTTTTTGTTATTAATTGTGAAGACTGTTTAATTTAGTCATGGATGGCTGCATTATGAATGACACAAAAGTAAGAATTTTTTAATGTTTAGGGTATCATTTATATTAAGAAGTCAGTTGACAAACATAAGAAGAGCCTTTTTTTTTGTGGCTCTAATGATAATTTTTTTTTTCTTTTGCTGTGGTCTGCCCTATGTTAAGAATGACGGTTGCTTGGTAGGTAACAGTATTGCAGTCTGTAGCAGCAGAATCAATCTACGAACTTACCCACTGTGTACTTTATAAAAGCAGCATTAGTCACTCTGTATTAACACATTTCACTTTACAGTGATGGCACAGCAACACTAATTTTCTAGTGGTTTGATCACAGGAAGAAAGCTGAGCAACAATGGGGATACCTGTAAAATTTAGCAAACAGGGCTTTGATGAAGGTTGAAATATTCTGGGATGTACAAAATATCAACTGGTAAGGCGGGATCATGTGCCTGCATTTCATAGTCGAGCAGTGCACTGTTCTTGGACTGCTTGACCTTCAGATGAAGGCACTGTGATCCCTCTTTACCAGTTGACATGGCATGATATGTTGCAGCCCAGTTTGAGAAAACAGAAACAGATAATTTGACTTTGTGCAGGTAGTGTAACAACCTGCAAGACAACATAGTCTACTTTTAGTGGCAGATACACCGTGACAGTTGACCCTTCTGTATCATGTTTGGTGTATTCTCCAATCTGCCATTAGTCTATGTAGCATATATTTTAGATCCTGTGAATGATACTAGAATGCAGGAATGACTCTGTAGCTATAGTAGAGTGATTAGAAAAGTAGAACAATATTTGGAAATTCTGGCTAAAAAATTAACAGGACAATATGAGGGGGGTTAAATCTAGCAACAGCAATGTAATGACTAGCAGTCTCTACATAAACTGCCAAAGAGGGCAAAGATACTTTACTTTTTTTTTTTACTTGCTTTCATAAAAGAAGGTCACATAATTTGCATGCTAATTTACATTCTATGAATATATTACAAGCAAGTGAGTTCATTCTGTGTTGCAATTTATTTGATTCTTACCAAACAGGAATGCTGTGATTAGTTGGCATGAAATGTGATTTGCATGAACATGAATCTTTAGTAACCGGGTGAGCATCTTACATTTATCTGCAAATATATCTACTGATTGTCCCAATTTGACAGTATCTTACAGGATGTGTTTAGTGTTTACACATCATATTCAAGCATGTTATTAAATAGTACATGCAGAAGGTGTGTGAACTCTTATGAGCATGAGTATTGTGTGGGTGAGTGTAATATTCTGCTGCTTGAATCTGTTGTAGACTGTACATTGTAGACTTATGACTGTACATAATTGTACATGTATTCACCAACTTACATGATTTTGATGTAATGGAAATTTGACATTAACAGAGTTTTGTATGATTTTTCTTTAATTTATATTTTTTGTGTTGTGTAAAAGCATTAACATCAGTTGATTGGAACAAAAGAATTAGAATTCATAAACTGCTAAAATGATTAGTACTGAAGTCAACTGAACTGCGTATTTTTCAATGACAATTGAAGAAAATATGAAATTTGAAATTATGTGACTGCCATTTTTGACAACACCATTGTGTAAATCGGGTGATACACGTATTAATCAGTCAGTAATCACATTGTCAGAAATTTTATGTTTTTATTTAATAGTTGATAGAATTATTTGACACAAATAATTATTTATTACAGTAGAAATTCTTCACACGTAATTGTGTGTTTACCAGAATTCAATTGCAATCGAAATATTTCACTTTGTAAGTCATTAATGTTTTATACATTTGTATGCATTTTGTAAGTTTGTCACATAAGATAATGACTGTATTAGCCAGTCACTGATAATAAACACAAAATCACTTCCAAAAGCTGGGTAGGTCCTGCTTAGTTATTATGTACAGAAGTATGAAGTCCTCTTTTGGTATATGAGGATCCAGTGTTAGTGCACTGTGCTGGTATCAGTTTTTTGTTTTTTGTCTTAAATACACATGAAAGCCATTGTAATCTCTTCAGCTGAACTACCATAACAATGTTACATAACTTTATAAACCACAAATTTAATTTTTATATATTGTGTAGGAGTTCTGGTCAGAAAATAAGTCTGTGTTGCATGTAATTTCATAACTGAAGAATCTGCACTGATTATAATTGTATCGGAAATTCATTACCAAGTTTTCAGGTCTGAGAGAAGGTCTTGACAACCACAAATTAAAGGTGATTATGAGGTGGGAACTGTTAATATCACAATTGCTGATGACACAGGGCATGGGCTTCGATCAACAGGGAATAGAGACACTTGTCCCATGATAAATTAATGCCGCAGTTGTAGTGGAGACAATGTGGAAAAGTAGTGGGTTAGCAGTGCAGTTCTATCTGAAATGGTCTTATTAAGAACCTGAAATATGTATTTTAAACTTATTTTCTGACCTACTGTCTTACTTGTCTCATAGCATTGATTGAGTACTTTGTTATCAAACAGTTAAACCCTTCTTTATGAGATTTCTGATTCTCATGATGGTGACTTAACATTACAGCCTGAGATGTGGTGTATAGTGACAGATAGGTGTCGACATATCGGAGGAACCTGCTTCATCCGTATTCAAGGTAGAAGATGGGGGTAGCAAGTACAGGCAAAGCTATCCCTGTGCACACAATGAAGGTATATAGGGGGAGTAGAAGTATAGCTCCACTCTTTCTTAACCTCAGCAGTAGATGGTGGTAAGTGGTCAGCTTCACGGCCTGTTCACATTATCTCTGGGAAAGAACCCCTGTTACCACTGCATAGGATTGGGTATTTGAACGTTTTTGGAGAAGCGAAAAATCTCTTGCCAGTGCCAGGAATGTAACCCTGGTCGTCCAGCCTATACCCTGGTCATTACACTGACTACGCTGTCCTAGCATGGTGAAGGCAGCAGGTTTCTCTGTAATGTTGTGACACCTGTCTACCATATTAGATGGTGTTACATCCCAGAAGACTAATGTTTCTAACTACAAATTATGTTCTTGCATCATAATAAGAACTGTGTTTCACAACCATACAGAACAGGTGGTAACACTTTCTTTAATGCAGTGATATAGTGTTTTGTCATAATTACTGTCCAGAATCACTGTTTGTTTTTCAGAACATTTTAAACTTTTCTTGATGCTCAAAGCTGAATGTGTTGTATTATATTTGCTTGAACAGTAGAGTATTTCTGAATTTGTATGGAATAATTCCACGTGAGCTGTATTTATTATTATTTCTTTCAAACAAGCAGTTAGAGCTGTTCAAGCCAGTAGGTGACAATTATGGATAATTTGTATGCAAAGAGTGCCATTTTTATAAGTACGATGAAGTAATGAGGATGTAACAAATTTGTATCAGGTACAAAACTGTTGATGTTGATTGCACTCATGCTTCTAACAGTCCACATATTTAACTAAAGTCACTATCACCAGTGCGGCATTGTACAACAATTAGTTGATGTGAGGAGATGTTTGAATTGCGTAGTTCTTATGAGTATATTTGTATGTATACTCGGCTCAATTAGGTTCTGTTGTCTGTGGAAACTCGCAGATATTATCAAAGCAAATGTTCTAAATAAATTTAGTACATGACTAATCAGTGATAATTGTTAGAAAATTATTACAAAAAATTACACTTCCCTGTAAATGCACAGTTATTATAAACTACTTTAATACTGTAATGTGCATTTTTTGTCTCTCAGCGTTGTAAAGGACCAAGAAAGCACACACAAACTTTAAAAGAACAAAATAATATTTTCTGTATGCTTATTAGGGCAGCAATAATCTAAATGTAACGTTTGTTAATTTACATAAATAATAATACTAAAAATGATTAATTAATTTTATTTCAATGCAACAAATGCACTACACTTTCTTTCAGTGACTTACAATTAATTATGTGTTGTGAAAGTCAGTGAAAAACAATTGGATATATCGAAGATTAAGAACATTCGACGACCCCCCTGAGGATAACACAAGGTGTGCCGAAACATGTAGGGGCAAGGAATTATTGAAAGTAAGTGTAGTGCATTTATTGGATTGAAATAAAATTAATTAATTATCAAAATGCACGGTATATATAATATAAAAATACTAACAATGATATTCATGCAGTTGTCACATTGATACTATATATATTATCATGTTGCTTTAAAGTTCAGCAGTCGTTGAATCACAGAAGTAGTATCAAGTACTTCTGTGATTCAATGACTCTATCTAGTATCTAAGCATGTAATTATTTTTTACCATTAAGTGCATAAGCAACCCATGTATTAGAAATTACAACAGTATTTTGAATTGCATTTATATACAACGAATCATGTATTATATTTGTTAGTAATTGTATATACATATCATTAGAATTTAATTTTAATTTTGTTCTTGTTTTTTAGACCCTTGTGTTGAATGGTGTTTACAAATCAAGGAATTTGAGAAATATCAGTATTCATTCATAATACAGTTCATAATATAATTCTTAATTAGGCTTCATGGTTGTAACTTTTCTTTTGTCTCAGAACTTAATGCAGTCATAAGGGGGGATGGAGGTACAGCTCCATGCATTCTTAACCTTGGCACTGGATGGAGGTGTGTTCATTTTCTTACTCCTGCCTCTGGTCCAGGGGGAAGCAGCCTCCAGTACCCACTGGGTAGGAGACTTGTTGGGTCCCAGTGCTGGTCTGTGTGTAGTGGAAAAGAGAAAGGGGAAAATCTCTGCTGCTGTCGGCTGCGTAACCCTGAACCTGAGATTGCCCTCTCTGTGGTCTAGTCACTGTACTGCCTGATTTATCCCTCTTTCATTAAGTGCTCTATCTTTGTTCACTATACCATTATACTGTAAAATGTTATACAGTTGCATATCCAAACTTGCAGTTTCCACTCGTCAGTATTATAAGTGATCAACATATTGATTATTGGAATTTTTAGATGCATGAGTGGGAGAAATTGAATAAGGCCAGGCAAGTTTACCGAAAAAGTATGCTTGAATTCAGTTTTGAATTTTGTTATACGTTCAGTTGTATTGAATTTGAACTAGATATTTTTGTTCTGTTTTCAAACGTTAAATGCATGTTTTGTGTGGGCCAGGATAGTGTTTGTTGTTTTGTGTTACAGGACACTAGTCAGGCAATTGAATCTCATACTGTGTAAGTGTGCAGGTTGTGTTTATTTTGGCAGTTTTAGATTTTTATTACTGTAAATATTAAATGTAACAGTTATTGAGTTTTTAAGTGAGTATGTGGAATTCAGATTATGTAGGAACCAAATGAGTTCTTCAAACAGCATGTGCATATCTGTAATATAAGTTTTCATGTAATGTAAATGATAAGTTTATCAGTTAGTGAGTTTCTGGAGAAGGGAACTTACAGGTCTTAACCAGTATCATTAAAATAAGACAAATGTAATAGAAATTTTTTTTAATACTGCCAATGATTGATGTATTGGGTCTGGGGGCTCATAGATGAATTTGTGTGCAAAGGATTGATGGTGTAGCAGTCAGCCACATGGAGGAGGTTTAGTACAGATACATGAGATTGCAACTTAGACAAAAGGGCATATTAGGTGTGCATGAAGAAACGGACACGGAGGCCAGTTCAGCAAAGATGCACGAGACTGAATTAAATTTTCATGGTTTCAAGCTAAATTAAGTCATATGTTTTTACTAAGGCGTGATGACACTGGCTTTCTTGATAATTGGTCTGCTAATTAGCCAGTTTCCCTTCTTGAAATGACAAATCCCACATGGATAAGTATTCAACCCAGGTCTGTGCTTGAGTTTTGATGTGGCCTAACTTGGTGCTAAAAAGAATGCATGAAATGACCTTTAGATCAGTATCTGGTACTGGGGATTGTTTCATGCAAATATCATCTGATGGTAGAGGCAAGAATCAGTCAGAAGTAGAAGAAAATATTTTTATTTGGAAACACTTCAAATAATGTTAATTCAGTTTGTATAACAATTTGCATGTTGGAGACTGTAAAGAAGGAGTTAAACCTGTATAAGCCATGTGTCTTTCATAGTTTTCTCTTGGATCATGTACTGTAATTGAATAATTTATTCTGAAATGGGCATGAGTCACTGGAATGTAACTTATACAAAGAACAAAATTAGTCTTTCTCGAAATGAACATATGAATCGTATGAATAAAACAAACTTTATGTAACCCTTCATTGATGCTGGGGTTTAAATTCCACCTACTGCCCAGGACAGATGGGTTTTAAGTTTATAGTACTGCTAAATGCATTCACAACTGTATGGTGCACCGTGGCTGACAGCATGTGAAGAACTGAAGGTCTGTACGGTGTGCTGAGGCCGGCATTGAAGGGTTAATATGTGGAACACTCAACTCGTCACTTCCAAATATATTTTATATGTTGCTTTGTTGAACACATCCATAAGAAAGTGCTTATATACAAATTACTGACTCATACCCTTTTAAAATAAATGATTAGGTTTGAATCCAAGCAGTTATTGTATATAATTTATTTCTGAAATTTAAGGATTAATAATTTTATTATGTTCTGTGCATTCTTTGATTAGTGGTAGCAAGACAGAGAAGTTGAAATTCATATTTTATCCTTGTTTATTTTTTTATAGCCATATTTGTGTAAGATTTTTACATGTGTAAAATGCTGTCATACACGTGTGCAGCTCTAGGAAAGAATTGTTTGGCACCTTTAATTTGTAAACACCTCATGTTTTATGTTGGTGCTGCAAAATAATTTATTTTTAATTATGTTCGTCTTGTCAATTCATAATGGTATCATTCTTATGCAGCCAGCAGATGACAGGTTAGTTTGGAAAAACCGTTTCATTTTTAACATTACCAATGTCATGGTGCAGAATCTTGAAGGCTGATAGTTATTTAGCTGGCCAAGTAATTCCTTGTTTTCATAGTAGGTGAAGAAAGTTCATCACTTTATATCAGACCATGTGTGAGCCAGCTGAATGTATTCCAGTTTTTCTCACCCTAGAACCGTTGCAATACTATGATTCTCTCTATTCTTGTGTTTTTTGAGTGATTTCTTTACTTTGGGTTTTCCAGCTTAAGTTTTGTATTTTTTGTTAGTTTCTGTACATGTGTCATCCTTTGCACTTGATTTAATTGCTATGACAATATTAGGTGGAATCATTCAAAGACTTGATGAAACTGGTGTGTTGTCATTGTGGCACTTTATTTGGACGTACTCCATTTACTGGTTAAAATATACGATTCTGAATGGTACTGCTTTTCAAAGACTGGCCGTTTCTCCATCTTCAGGTAAAACACAAACTAGAGAAGTCCACTCTGTTAGATGCTTTAGGCAAAGTTAGTCTTCATGAGGAGAGGTTGCAAAGTGTGATGCCACTGTGGAATTGAGATGAGGCTGTACTCCTTCACTGTCTACCATTGGCATATTTCTGCTTGCAGCTGCTTGATTTATTTCATGACAACATGAAAAGTGCATGCAGCTTACTGTTTACAAGAGGCTGGTCTCAGAAATAGGTTACTGCTATTTTGAAGATTACTTGGTGCCTTTTGAGGTGTGATGCCATGCATTCTGGCAAACACACACCAGACTGCACGGTGTCACATCCCAGAAGACAGTTTTCTTCACAATCACTGCCATAGTAACCTGAAATTTTGCTTGTTACTAAACAGCTATTATTCACCATCAACACAACTATTTGTTTTACATTATATTAATATAATATTATATTATATTAATATAATGTAAGATAATTGGTTGTGTTAATGATAAATAATAGCTGTTTTGTAATTTATGCAAGACAACTGTATGTCTAAGATAAAGAAAAATTTGCTTGTTACTGTTTTGTAGTGAATTATTTTGTTTTCAGAGGTAGTAATTTGGCAAAGATTGTGTTGCAGGGAACCCTCTGAACTATATAATTCCTGTATACTAGTCTCAAAGTGTTGTGTAATTATTATGGGAGAGGATTTCAGTATTTGTTTTTGTGTTGAGACGCAGTAATTTGAGGGGTTGGGTGATACAGTGTCATAGACAACAGTAAATAATTTTATGATGTTGGAGTTATTGTGTTACTAGAGAACCACACTTAGTTTTGGTTATAAATTGCCAATTCTTCAGTCACAAATACAGCAGGCCCCTCTCGTTTTCAGGTTGATGCATTGTGGTTTTGCTTATTTGTGGAAGAATTATTGTGGCAACCCTTGTGCACTGTCATGTACGCCTGTTGCTTGTTTGCAGTTGTGCTTGCATAGGTGTGCAGAGTAATACACATGAGGCTACACCTGCCTCACTCAGTGGCTATCTTTTTTCAGATATTTTGCAATACAAAATGTACTTAAACCGAACTTATCACAATTTTTGGTGATAGTTATGGTCCACATGTTATAATTGTATCTGGGAAGTTTGATGTACATGCTGATGAAGAACCTAAGGACAAAAAGTAAAGGAAATTGATGTCTCTGTTAGTGAAAGTGGGGTGTTGGATAAGTTGGACAGGGGAATGTGCATTGCTCTAGTCGGATGCCATTATAGTGTAAACAAATCAATGATTTTTTTTGTCAAGAAAAATGAAGACAAGATGAAGGGAAGTGCTAAGGCCAGTGGTCCATAGAGTGCAAACGTTTTTTGTGTTGGTTTTCGTGGCTTCTTCAAAAATATGGAAAGGGCTGTATGTGTGTGGCTTTAAGGTGAGGCACAGCAGTGGCTGTCAGTGGTGCTGTGGTGAGGGAGAAGGGTGTGCAGTTATACAAGCGCTCCACAGTGTCTCGGGCATGGAGACAGGCAGCTTCCATGTTAGTAAAGGCTGTCTTGAAAACTGAAGTCAAAGAACCTAGCATTGAAGGTTCTCCTTGTTCTTGATAATGCCCCAGGTCATTACAGGATCTTGGTCTTGTCATCCAAATATCCAAGCTGTTTATCAGTCCAACACTAGTGCCCTATTCGTGCAGCTGCCCAACAAGGGAATAATTACAATATGTGAGAGCTATTACACCTGCCACACTTTCTGCAGTATCTTGGATGCAAGTGGGGAGGAGAACTTTGTTAGTTTCAGTGAATGCTTGAAATCATAACAGCATACCTGACTGCATATGGAATACATGCATAGAGGAGTCCATGGCCCTGAATGGCTGCTAGAAAAAGCTTTGGCCTGAAGCAGTTAATGACTCCCAGGGATTCCCCAAACCAGCAGGAGGAAATAAGGAACATCCTTGTTTGAGGCCACAAAGTTCCAGGGTTCCCAGATTTGTAGGAGGCTGTTATCCAGGAAGTTCTCCACTGTCCTGCTGCTGAGTTAAGTGAGCAGGACACTGAACAGCTGACAACACTTGGTGTACCAGAAAGTAAAGAAGATTCTGGCGCTGTTATGAAGAGGCCACAGTGCTCTGAAAAAAAGGCCTCCGTGCAGTAGATGACATATGGTCAACATATAAGGATGTGCGTAAGAAGGCAGAGCAATCAAAGATCACCTCTTGCTTTGCTAAGTCTTATTTCTCCGCCATGCCATGCAGTGTTTGTTTTTTGATCACCATGATGACTTTGAGCTAGAAACATCGGTCATTCTGGTAAACCCCAACACAAATGTTTTTGTTTTGGTCATTGATTTATGTATTATTATGTTTCCTATGTCTTTGGTTCCCCTAACTCCGTTTTTCTCGCAAGATCTTAAATTCACACACTGCAATTTCACTGTTTACGGGATTTTTTAGGAATGTAACCTGTGAGAACGACAAGGGCTTGCTGTAATGTATCTCTGGAACTGTGTCTTAACCAGATATCATCAGTAAAGTTTTCTAAAAAAAAGTGTGAAATATTGGAAAGTACTATGAATGAAATTGGGAAGTTGCTTTCGCAGTTTTGTTTGGTTCATCTTTGTAGTGAGTTTTCTATGATTATTACACACTGCTATGGTTATTTGCTTTTGTTTATTTAATATGTGGAGGTGTGACATATGTAGTCAGATTCAACATCTTTGAGCTTCAGCAGTTTCTTGGCCTATCTGGGTGTACAGCATATGCAGAATATGGAGCCTGGGAGACAGAGTGTTTGAGCATGTGCTACTGCACTGGCACACGGTACATTACTTTCCTCCTACTTGTCGGTTTGAGGACGTGAGTCAGCTCAAGTGCAACCGTGTGTTACTTGTTTGTGTATAATATCTTGATTATTGGGAGTTGTTTGATTCTTTAAATACTGACTTTTATCTGAATTTTGTATAAAAATTAATTTCTGTGTCACAGAAAACACAGCCCTTGTCTGTTATGTACATGTATACCAGTTGGTGAATGCTGTTTAGGGAAGTAATCGATATCTAGTGTTATAACGATATACGACACATAATTATACTTTGTGGGCGAAATTACAGGTTTCCTAGTGTTACAGCAGGTGGCATGTACAGTGAGTGAGTGGCCATCAGTGTTTAAATTTGTTACATTTACAGTAAATTACAGTTTAGTAAACGAAAATCAACTCTGATGCTAATTGAGCAATTAGTGATCATGTGAATAGTGTTGTCTGCATAATTACTCTGACCTTGGTGTGTTTTTTAACTGTAGCTTTTACTGCCACATCACATCTTTCTTCCAGGCTCAACCTTTTCTGTGACATTACTCAGGTTCAGAGATATATGGCACGTATTGTACATCTCATCAGTGCTCTGTATTAGAGTTAAAGAATGAAATTTGCCGCACCTGCTACATTACAAACAAGACAAGATAAGCTTTAAACTGCCTAAAAGCTGAATTTGTTTTCTTCTCAAGACTGCTGTATTATTTGTTTTTTTTTGTGAGCATGAATACATTATATTTGAGTTAAAACAACAGGGTGCAGTTTCCAATGTATTTGAGCTTTTAATTATTATTTTCATGGATTTCATTAGTGATCACTGCCCCCCCCCCCCCCTTTTATGTAGGGGTTGAAGAAGAGTAAATGCTTTGTAATTTACATAATTGTATGTACAAGTTCTTCCACAATTTTTATATGTAAATTTGTTTCATCTTACTTTATTGTATGCTGTAGATTTACCTGTAAACTTGTTAAGAATTGAGAAAGTTAGTATGTATATTTATTACTGACGTGACAAACCAGCTTACTTGGTCGGACATCTGTGACCTGGCTTGTGATGGACTTTGTTAACACTACTGTTATTACTACTGTCAGTATTACTCTTTGCATTTATCACAGTAAACATAAAAAATATACGTAGAATTACTTTGTGCCTGGACTTTGTCTGTTGTCTTGTATTTAAGAAAGAATACAACAGTTTGGTAACTAATCCACCCTTTGTTTCAATCCATTGGCTGAGAACAGTGCTCTTTGAGATGTAACACAGTAGGTAGCCCCCTGTCCCTTCAAAAAAGTACAGTAACAGATCCAGTTTCTCAATATTGTGTTCTTTTTTGAATATTGCTTGATGACAGAGTTCAGAAACAAAGTAGTATAGTGTACTATCATTAGAGCAGTGTAAGGAAAAAATATTTATATACTGCAGTTTATATTAGTGTGTGGATCGTGACTTACCATCTGATTATATTTTTGTGTCCAGCAGCATTGTAAAGTTCAGTTTTCGCTATACTCTGAAATACCATACAAGGGTACAGGATGCTGTGACATTAGGTTAAAGTGTAAAGAATACTAATCATATTTGTCTTGTATGTTCCAAACACACGACTTGAGAGTGCAATCTGCTGATGTGGTAGACGGGATGCCTTGCTTTGAAAGGGTTATTATCAGGGCCGCTGAGAGCGGGTTTGGGCCCCAGTAAAAAAAAAAATGGGTCCTCCCCATCAAGGGCGGACCGGCAAGGGGAAAAGTAAGGAAATAAAGCAGAGAATGTCGTACACAAGATGGCCGCTGGCAGCAAGTGCCGTCAGCACGACAAATCACTACCTAATTACATCTGATACTACCGAGGACAAAAACATATGCAACATAGTCGGGCTCCGGACCGCCGGGCCCCTGTAATTTGTACCGGCTTCCCCACTGTCTCGTTGGCACTGTTTATTATACGGTCTGTCGTTCCACATTTTAAAATACCGGTAATTATTGCATTGTGTACCAATCCGTTACAAGTTTTGAAAATTTTAACTCCAAGTTTGCCATCTAACCTTACAAGTGTTTACCATTGTGTTTCCATAACATCCATTGCAATAACACAGAAGGAGCACATAGGGATGTTCTGTTTTTGTTAGTGCCACTAACTGTCAGCACTAACATACTGACATTGCTAGGAGGCACGGCACATTCTGAGAGCAGAATCAGTGAAAATCTGTTGATAACGGTGAAGCCACCATTACTCTGCTTCGTATTCTGGAGGTTTCGGTTTCAAATCTCAACCCAGAAAGCAGCTATCCTGACAGGATTTTCATGATTTTCTTCAGTTCCTGCAGGCGCATGGTGGACGCTGCCTTAAATTACGGCTTGACCACATCCTTACAAATTCATTATTCATTACCACTGGCACACTGTAGTAGTCTGAGCTTGTCACTAGTAACTGTGACATTGTAAGTAAAATATAAACTGTAGTCACCTCATTTATTCATTTATTTATATACTGGGTAGCTTTTATCTTTTGTATTGAGATTAAACTGTGTTGAAAATATTAATAATTTTCGCAGTTAAATACGTACCACTTGTAGGGAGAAGTTTGTCCTCTGAAATATGGGTCTTGGGGGGGGGGGTATGGCCAACCGCCCCCCCCCGCACCCTAGTTCCTACACCCTTCGTATGTAACTATGTGACTAAATAAAGGAAAACTTTTTATGAGAGAAAACTTTTATAATCTGTCATTAATAACTTCAGAGGAAGAGTGCCTGTGTATGTGGCGCGCTGTGTCACATGCTGCCAATTGAATGCACTACTTTAGTTGTGATTTTATGTGGACACTCTAGTAACCTTTCTGTAGCTTCTTTGAAGATCTTACTGCGTTTTATTGAGTTTGTTCTATTCTGTTCCGTAAGACTGAGTAAAACCATGTATTACACCTGATTATTGTTGGTTATAGGATTAAAGCCATGTGCTGTAATGTTAATGCGAACGTGAATTGTTTAGTTAAAGTGACAGCGGTAAGACGTATGTCTGACAGCTGGAGCTCTTGGTATAATGATTATATATAAAGTGGTTAAAGAAATTAAATCTTATTATTGACATGTCTGAAACTGTGTTAGAAGCGTTTTTATGTGAGAACATTTGACGTTCTGTTATCCCTGTCTTATCACAAGCTGGGTCAGTGTCTGCAGTAGTGGTCATCACAATTGTCTTTATTACAGATGTCATTATATTCATTGTTTCTGTGTTTAAATTAAAAAGAACTATATTAAGTCATTAATGTATTTGATTCCATCAACAAATATGTCAGTTATTAATTTTTTGACTCTTACGTATTTAATTGTAGCCTGAAGCACTACTGCTACTTTTGTTACATGTAAACGTATATCAGTGTTCGTGAAATAGAAGCATGTTATTTATTTCTGTGATTAATTGCATTATACGTTTCTTGTTTTAAAATTCTGTGTATATTTTAAATATATTTTATTACACTTGTAGCTTATTTGGATAATTTGACATTGCATAGCAGATAAATAAAATATTCACGGGTAACAACCCTAGAGTTCTTACTGTCATGGCATGAATGTACTGTTGTGTGAGGATATTATTTGCCGTCTGAACAACTTGGTATTTCAGTATGCTCTATATGTAATAGTAGGCAGTGTTTTAATATTGCTAACGATAGTGAAATGAAGGACGATAAGAATAGGACCAAATTCCATGGAGCAAGTCCTTGAGAACATTCAACTTATCGAGAAATCCCCCCCTTGTTTATTTACCATGCTCGTAAGAGCCTGCCACTGAATTCATCTTGAGCCAGATGAATCCAGCCCATATACTTACATCCTCTTTTGTTAAGTTCCGTATTAATTTCAGCGTTGCCATGGCAAAAGTAGCGTTCAACAAGAAGAAGACTCTTCACCAGCAACTTGGACTTAAATTTAAGGAAGAAACTAGTAATTGCTACATATGGAGCATGGCTTTGTGTGGTGCTGAAAGGTGGACACTTCGGAAAGTAGATCAGAAATACCTGGAAAGTTTTGAAATGTGGTGCTGGAGAAGAATGGAGAAGATCGGTTGGACCAATCGTGTGAGAAATGAAGAAGTATTACATGAGGAGAGGAATATCCTACATACAATAAAAAGAAGGAAGGCTAACTGGATTGGTCACATGTTGCGTAGAAACTGCCTTCTAAAATACATGATTTAAGGAAAGTTAGAGGGAAGGATAGAAATGACGGTAAGACGAGGAAGAAGGCGTAAGCAGCTACTGGGTGACCTTAAGGAAAAGAGAAGATACTGGAAATTGAAAGAGGAAGCACTATATCGCACTGTGTGGATAACTGGCTGTGGAAGAGACTACGGATCTGTCTTAAGACAGACTACAGAATGAATGAATACCGTTGTGTTATTGATGACTGTAGCATTCTACTTGTTTTTTACGTGACCATTACCCGTCAGGTCATTTGAAGAATCCGACGAATAGAATTTTGGTGGGGAAACCTCTTGGCAAACAGCTACTTATAAGATAGAGAAGGCATTGGTCGATTTGGTTCAGTTGGATACATGAGAGCTAGATTGTGGGAATGTGGATGGAACTGGCTCAATAATGGCCAGTGGTGGCGGGGGGCGGTAGTGGTGTTAGCGGTGTTGAAACGTCACGTTCTGCTGCCAGAGTATTGCGTAGTTAAAGTCGTCACTCTGTTAGCTTATTGCCCTTTATACAGTATCTAGAGACGATATGAATTTTTTTTCGTCAACTAGTTACTGCAATCCCGAGTTAAGCATACATTATCGTAACGATCTGGTCCCATTCCTAACTGCTGTGTCTGTTAAACCTATAGGCCTATAACGACAGGATAGCAAGTGTTAGCCTTTTATATATTGGTACTGCGTTGAAAGTTGAACAATTGCCCGATTGGGACTCGTGGTAACAAATATTTTCCTAAATTCATAAAACGCTGTTCGCATTAACCACTGAATTCTTCGTGTGGAAATTGCCCGCACGATCTACGCAGCGACTGTTCTCGTGCCGTAATAGTACTGGACAAGGTGACAGAAGTTGTTAAAATTCTTTACAACCCAACACCACTCACTCTAGTCAAGCAGGCGTCTCGGAAAATTCGCTGAGGAGGAAGAGAAAAGAGAGAATCACGGTTGTGGACCATTACTACGCTCCTCAACCTGACAACAGCGGCGAATATTAGGAATTGTGACATTTTCAGTTGACAGTGAGTGCACAGTCAATGATACCAGGTTCGAGACTTAGGTTTGAGTAAGCCTACAGGGGGTGGAAATGACTCTCAAGCCCGAGTAATTTATTACAGAGTAGGTTCACGAAGAGTGCATCGTCGCTCAATTCGTCAGGTCCTTCTACTGCTGGAAACGGCTTTTGATACTGGAAATAAGTTTTTGAAATGCTATTTGGAACCTGGTAGATGGCATCTACACGTGTCTGCACCAAATTTCCATCCATGTAAGAGTCCCTTTAAAATTCAGGGATCCAAATTCAATCTGCACCTTTCCGCAATGTACTGAATGGCGTTATTTTATGACAAGACTAGCCAGGTAGCCGGTCGTCACTCGGACTGACATCGACTCACATTTTGCGTACAACTATAACCTGTAGCCAGTCTGGATCTCTACAGACTACCCAGCAGAACAGAATATCATAGAATCGCTACTACTTGTAAGGTCGTGAGCGGCAGAAACTCCAGAAGCGACCGAACACCCAAGGGTCTCTAACAGAATTGCCACAGCAGTGTTTTAAGAGCTGCTGAGACTCTTGTCGATTATCGCCATGCGTTGCTCCACGGACTTCTTCATCCGTCGTTTCTTATTGTTCCAGGAAACTAAGCGCTATTCTCATCTATCGGTTTTGTGCTGTGTTGTATTATATTCTAGATGCTTGCAGAGAACCCGTAAGAACGTTACGTAGGTCACAGATATCCCCGATCCCATGAACCGACCACGTGCCCGTCATTTGACGAGCGACCGTAATTTTCACGTCATGCTGCACCGAAATATGTTCATCACAGAAACCAAAAAAAAAACAGTCTCTGACATCGATCCATCCCTCATTCCTAGAGCAAACTAGGCGTTGATTTCAGCAGAGTTCTGCCATTTCCTTGTCCTGTGATGGTTATTGATTACTATCCATTGTTCCTGTCGATTATAATCGACTGACATCAATTGCTGTCAATCATCGCCACGTGCTACTCCACGCCCAAACTATTACTATCGAGTATTGTCAATTAGTATCAATTACTGTCCATCATTGCCGCCACGCGCTACTCCACGGCTTCTTTTCTCGGACATTTCTTAATTCGAGCAAAGCGTTAACCTTCACTATCGGAGTGCTGCTAGCTAGTTGTGCTCGCTTGCAGTACATGCTCGATACTCAACTGTACCTTCGGCCGTCCTGTGTATCTTAGACAACAGAGTTTATCGTAAGTGTGGCAACGCGGGTGTAAAACGCAGTCGATGCTGTGCTGTTTCTTCTGCAACCCTGTAAGCATGGCATTTAGGGTAGGGTATTATACGAGTATATAGGGAGTACACTCCGATCCCGTGGATTGATGTGGATTATATCGGGCACGGAATATCGCATAACCTTTAAAAACCTGCTACTAACATTTCAAGCACCTATCTCTATTCCCTTAAGAGCAATGACTGCCACAGACAGACACACGAGTTCTTTTATTATATGGGTTAGCTTTCCTGCTTCTGCAGTAAAACGGATTTCCTGAGGTATGTAAATAGCTCACGCGGTAGCGCAGTTGTTTGAGGCACTGCGCTACAAGCCGAAAGGTCGCGGGTTCAATTCCCGATGGGGAAATTGCGATATTTTATTGACTTAATTCTTCCGGCCGTACTATGGCCCTGTAGTCGACTCTCCTGGGAGTAAAGGCGGCCGGTGCGTAGGTCTGACAACCTTACACTTTCATGTGTCGATTGTCTAGAAATTCTGGGAGCCTCAACCTCCTAGAGCCCTCAGGGCCTGTCCAGTCATTATAGGGATAGCTTTACCTTTATATAAATAGCTCATCATTTACTTAAAGCACATTTTGTACCATGACAGCTATTTTCGACAATTCTCGTTACATTTAACTGTAACAGCATTCTAGGCATAGCTATAGAAATAGAAATCGCAGAACATTGCAGTCTGATTAACACACTGTCCAGTTAACAAAAGAATACTGTGACGCCCTAATATTGATTATTGATTTGTAGCCCGAGTTGCTATGATTCGATGTAAGCATCTAGTTTGGCATTTCTGTGAATGATCATTTAGGTGGATGGAATGAGTCTTTTATGTAGGCGCGCTGACCAGCAGTGGTTGACTTCATTATGCCCGCCTGTTAGGACATGAAAGTTACTGTTTGAGGAATTATACCGAGTATGTAAAAACTGAGTATTTTAGGATTCCGGATGATTAACTCTTGTATGACTTGTGAGCCTATGTAAACCTGGCGGAGTTGTGAGCGTAATTAAAGCTGCTGGTGTCGTTCCTGTGCATAATAAGCACCGCAGAATGAATACGTATGGAGGAGTAGACGAATTATTTTACGCATTCATAATTTCGACAGTAGGTGGTGTGAGTGGTCAGTTTCACACTCCCCGGCCGCTCTGCTCCCTGTTGAAGTTGGTTATTAGACTGGTGGGCCTCAGTTCTGCTCTGAACACGGCGAAGAAGGGAGAAAAATATTTTGCCACTGTCGGGAGTGGAACTCCGATCGCTCAGTTATACAGCCCGCAGCTGTAGTGAGTCTACGACTGAATCAAATAATCTGTAAATAAATAAGAAATATATTTTTCTGGTGAAATAACAGTTTCATGAACGTGATAGGTGGTTGTGCATTTTTGATTCACCCCGCTTGAGTTCGAAAACCACAGGCAATACGAGGAGGTGTCGTATTAGATGTGCCTTGTTTGAACAATCGATTTTAGTGTAAACTGTGCTTAGAGCGGTTTGTTCATTTTAATTGGAGACTGTTTGTTTTAATGAGTATGTTGCTGCACAAGAACCCAAGCTGTGAAAGCTGAGGTGGTTGTGTGAAACACCGTTTTTTCTGCAACTACCACTCTTCAACAAAACGTAGACCGAAGTTTCTCTTGTCTATTTTAACGTTGTGTTCACCGTGTATCTTAATATTAATATTTGGACCAAATGGACGGTGATCAGTGAAGTGCTTAGCATAGTGCCCCTGATGATGGCCAAATTGAGGCCGAAACATATGTAGGGTATAGTGAAATTTTATTTTTATGTGCATTCGTTGGTTGAAAAACTAAATATTTATCTTGTCTATGTTTCCAATGAATGTCTCTCCTTATATAGCTTATATTGAACCAGATTAATTCGTCTGGAAGCACTTCTCTAGTAGAATTTAAATTCAGCTGCTGTTGAGAACGACTCTTTCTTCATATTGTTAGATTATTTTCATCTGCTTTTCCGCGGGAAATTACTCGCTTTACACTAGCCAATGGGATGTTATTTTCCAAGCATGCTTGTTTATTCTGACGAAGCAAAGTTTAAATTCAGACACGTCTTCTTAATCCGCTTTAACTAGCCGTCTTTACCTTTTTGTTGTCTGTCCGTCACTGACGGCATTACGTGACAGATTTACGAAGGTTCTGCCATTTTTATAGCGACCGTAGGACTAGATAGAATACCTTCATACGATATTACCAAAGCCCACGTTAGAATTCAGCAGGGAATGAGACGTGAATTGAAGAAGTTTTATTCTTTATGTCTTATACGTTCAAGCGAAATTGTGTCTTGCATGATTAAGAAGTTTGTTCCGTTTGAATTAGAGCTATTCGGTTTAGCATAAAATTATTTTACGAGTAATATTCTAAATTGAAGTGCAAGAAATATTAAGCAGTCACCAACTTAATAGTTTACGTCAGGCATGTCCAAATCCTTTGTGCTTGCGGACTGCAGTGAGCGAAGAAAAGCGGAACCCACTCATAGAATCTATATTAAATGTCTGTATTATATCATATAAATTACCGTATATTAAATCAGGTGTCGAAAATGGTCTGTTTGAGCTCTCATACATGCTTCACACCTGCTAAATAGAATATTAAAAACTGTTGGAAGTTATTATCTAGAAATTGCCGATACATCGTGCCAGATGATTGCTGTAAGTCCGCCTTCTTTACATAGTTTTTTTTTTAGTTTTCCTCCTGTCGCTCCTTGCGGAGTATAGGTCCTCCTTTCAGAGATTTCTTGGTCTGGAGGTGTGCATTCTGTAGTGAGTGAACAGTCCACTGACTGCACAAGTTCTACTNNTCCTGATATGACTGCCAGAGCCATCTAGCAGTCAATCAGGAGACTTGGGTGAGAAATGGCCGCTGAATTTTGCTTACGAAACATCTCCCTTCTTTATATAGCTTGTTTATATACGCGTAGTTTTACAGACTTCTCCTTAGACAATAGTCACGTCATGTCACATCGGGTGAACGAACAGAACGCAACGGACGACTAATGATTTGGTCCCCCAAAATGTTATATAAGGCGGCTATTGGATTAATTTTTGTATGGCCGGTTACACCGTCTCGCTGGAAGAGCCTGTGTTCCCTCTACTCATCACTTGAATTATGAGAACATGACGCGAGAATTTATCCACTATATCTTTTTGAATGTAGTGTGTCCGAAAAGAAGATAGGTCCTATTTTTCTTGTTGCACCGGCAGCACACCATACTCCAAATGCCATGTTATGTAATTGAAACCTCGTATATTTGTGTGGGATTATCTTCCAAACAGTATGTGTTATTTTGCATATGTACATGGCTGTTAAAGTAAGAAAATTAAGGCAGACTATGATAAATTTATTTGTCGACTCAGACGGCTTTGAACACCTTGTGGCAGGATAATAAACCAAGTTAAATGTAATAGGGCCTATATTACTATTCATTGTCAATATTGAAGAAAAAGAAACAAGCTTGTGATGACACAATTCTCTTGCAAGAACAAAGTTAACGACTGACACACATCTTTTTAAAATATGCTCCAGTCTTATTATTCTACTACGAAAGTCTTTCTTCTTTTATTATACAATGAACACTGGATTTTTACTACCTAGTTTTTCATTCGTTTTCCCACAAGACCGTTTTTAATAACAGTTATAGCAGAGCTCCGTCAGTCGCAATGCACAGAAGTTTGTTAAATGCAAGGTAATATTTTCTTAGTAAACTGTCTCACAGAGAATGCTTTCCTCAGTTGTAGTTCCATGAATAGGAATTAACTGCAAGAGCTCTTCAATTGTAACAAAATTGAGTAACGGCAGCGAATGTACGCTGCAAGCTGGGCTACAACTTTAACGTCTGTGCTCCATCCTCTGCTATCGAGTAGTCTTGAAAATCTTTACTACTCCATTTTAATTGGTTTCTGGAAATATTTGCTATGCCCTTTATACGTTCAGCGACTCTTTCTACTAAGGATTAAGTTGCAAAAATAGATTACTAGTTTCTTCATGTCATTATCGACATTCTGCTTGTAATAATCAGTTTTACGATTCTTATAACGGACTGCAAGAATTATCCTTCAAAAATTGTGGATCTGGAGGCAGTTACAGAGTGAACGCCCAGAACGGTAAAATCACGAGTAGGAACACATTTCTCAACTTGTTTAAATTTTCCCGAAGATTTCCACAAAAGAAACCATTATCGACTTCAGCGAATTCACAAACACGGACGTACAATTTTCAACCTTCTCTCATGCCTCAATTTCTCAGCTCTTGTTAAAAGTTGGAAATTTCTACAAGCTTTTACACCTTTAATTGACCTCGGGTATATTTCTATAGCTCCTTCACCACACGTTCTCGAAGCGTGAGAAAAATCAGTGCTAACTTAGACATGTCCAGGTCAAGCATCCACTAACCCCCACCCCGGCGCCCCGTTCAATACTCCAGAGCATCTCTCACGAGGGTCATCCGTTGTTCGAAACTTTTCTGAGCCTTATCAGTGGCTGTTCAGTTTCACGTCCGAGGTGTCACGATCCTATCTATACGTCTATATAGCTGCAGTTCCACTTCTGCTAAAAATAAAACCGTAGAAAAGACGGAATAGGTTTTCTGTGCTTTTGCTAGTACGGGTAGTGCAGTTACTCAGGGGGCGACATGAAGTCTTATACATTTTTATTTCGGATTATTCAACGATTCTTTTTCGACTCTCGAGGTGTTTTAATATTTGATGAAAGGGGAAGACGTCAGGAAGATATAAAAGTTTGGAAGGACATGACCCTTCTGAAGGTACTAACGCAATATTAGCCTAGCGAGACTGAATAATACCAATTTTGTGGGCGAGTGCACCCCTGGTTCGATTTGGAAGAATGTCGGTTCAAATCTACGTTGAGATATCAGTTATTATGGTTTTCCTGAATCCCTCCAGACAAATGCTTGGATAGTACCTTAAATTGCGTTATAATTGCTTACTTCTTAGTTGATATAGCGACTAGGTGACGGGCTGGACGACCGAAGATTTGTGGTTCGATTCCCGGCAGGGGCACATGATTATTCTGTACGCCAAAGCATCCAGACCGACTCTGAGGCCCACCCACCCTTTTATTCAGTGGGTACTGGGGCTTTTTACCTGGAGATAAAGCGAGCGGGCCTTAAGCTGACCACTCGCCCCATATAGTGCCGACGTTAAGAATGAGTGGAGGTATGCCTCCATTTTCTCTCATGCCTTCATGAAGTTCAGAGGGACGGTGTTACCTTTACCTTTACCCATTTCCTTCTGCACAATTTCTAATTCATTACCATTAATAATCATGTAACTTGATGTTACTTAGTTTTAGCTACTGGCGGAATCATTCAATGGAACAAAAAGAAATGGAATGAACGAAAGTTCTAACTCATGTTAGCTACTACCCGTCTGATACTGCAATCGGGTACCATCCGAATACAAGTCTAATAGTCGTCCCAGATTCAGCTCAGTGACAGTGTATTTGAAATTTGTAATAAAGTAATAAGTGAGGTGACACTGGGAAAGGGTTTTCTGATCATTTTAGATATTGATAATTATTTTACGGATTTAAATTTTTCTTATTTATTTACTTTCCCAAGCTGTGCGACAATTCATTTTATTTTACGTACATGCTCGTTCTTAGACGTTACGAAGACACGACAATGAATCTTGTGATTAGCTTTATTTTGACTGTTTTCCAGTCCTACTCAGATACATTGACTACACTAGAATATCGTTGGACTTTCAGCAGTTTCAAAGCTAGTGGGAAAAAAAGTAAACAGAGAAGTTGAAAACTAACATATCGAATACTCGCTCTTTCTCCATCGAATGAAGACAGAGCACTGCAATGGCACGTCAGTTGGCTTTTAACTCGACTTCGACGAAGCTCAACGCCCGAGAACGTTTTAATGTATTTATTCGCCGTGACAGATTTGTGTCTTATACGAGCGCAACGGTAACTACAGATTTGCTTTATATTTTTTGTATACAAGACGAAATCTGAACCCGCAGTTAAGACTCGTACGTGACAGAAACATTGACTCTGTAATAAATGGTGTTCCAGCTATGAGGGGCATGGAACCTGTGTGAAGGTAAGCCTGCAGCAACACTTTACAATTTAACATTTTCGAAACTTTATGTCGTTAGGTACACTATAGTATACTGCGCAAACTGTAGTTTGCACCTTGTCGCTAAATAAGAAAATAACTCAGGATTAGACGCCGTGCAGTTCGACACACAGGTACTAATTTTCGGAGGCATCCGCAATATATCTTTATTTTTTACCCTGAAGATTGAGGCAGCAGGTTCCTCCAAAACGTCGCGTCCCAGAAGACAGTAATCTGGATAGTCACCGTATTGCGAATCTCATATCTTATAAGCTAGGAATTACAGTAAGCAGACACACTCCACGCCTTTTGATAAAACTGGCCATCTGGCACGTGTTTCAAATTATGGAGAATTGTCCAGTTGTAGAGGAATAGACATACCTCTTTTTGCTAAAAACAAGTTGTTAACTTAGGCAAGTGGCTTATTGTACGAATTTGCGTCTGGTGCTGTAGGTAGCCAAGTATCGACATGCAGTACCCTGCAAGAGGTTCCTTGTTTGAACATATTCTGTATCGATGAGTGAAAGGTAGAGAGAAATTTAAAGTGGGCTTTACGTGTTGAATAGGGAGGGAAGGCATCAGCATAGTAGCTGTGGTGTGGGCGTTTATTTGACGTCACTGCAGTAGACTACGTCCATAACACATGAAGGGCAGTGCCTACTGTGAGCCGAGAGTATCTTGGCTTTCGTTGTGACTACTTAGTCTATGTTTCATTCGCTGAGTTTGTTTCGAATAGTGTAGGTGGACTTAAATAGAGTACTCGGCATTTACCGTACTTGGAAACGAAATGAAGACAGTTTAGTGGACAGACGCTCGTTACGAGGAATAAACAAAAACGTTTAGCGGAAAAATGATACTACAGAAAATGTTGAGGGTAATGTATAAACAAAATGTACAATGCAAACATTCCTAGAATATCACTCTACAGGGTTTTGACGATGGTGTATGACATTAGAATTCACTGGCGTTATGGACGTTTTCCATCGTATGCTTTGAAAGTTAACACACTATGTTTCGGGGACAGGATCTTTTCCCATATTCAGACTTGCTTCTTCCAAAATAAATGTTACTACATAGCAATTTTTTAACTGCGATTAAACACGGAGTAGAGACAAATCTGACTCTAATCCGTGTTTAATCGCAGTGTAAGTAAATAATTGAATAAGCTGTGATTAAACACATATTTTTGTGACAGATTTGACTCTAATCCGAGTTTAATCACAGTGTAAATAATTATTATGTAATAACATTTGTTTTGGAAGAAGAATGCCTGAGGACGGTAAGATATCCTGGCCCCGAAACGTAGTCTTGTGTTAAATTTTAATACGATGGAAGACGTCCATGAAGTCGAGGAATTAGATCCTTATAATATATTTGTATAAATATTCTTAAAAACTCTTTGTACTGTGAAGACATGCACAATGTAGTGAGATTTGACGTTCTAACGACGGCCACTGGGAAGATTGCTTTCTTTTGGTGTGTGGCGTCATTTAGTTGATAAAAGTGTACTGACCTTTTAGGGGAATTTATCCCTCCATGAGGGTAGACAATTTAAACATTTCCTCTGGAACGTCGGTATATTCTACCAGACTGCATGGCATCACGTACCGGAAGACAATCTTCATTCATTCAGGACATAAGAACAGGTGTAAGAATGGGACACTGTGACGTCAAGTTTGGCCGATACACAATGCGTAAGTGCGCTTTACGGGAGTGCTGTCTAGAATACAGATTATTATAATTTATTTAATATGTCCTGATAGGGAAACAAGTGAGGAAATGTCCACAGAGCATATCACTTCAAGCGCATTTTTTCTGTTAATGTCCATATATATTAAATTCGTGAACACTTTTTAGAGATGCACTCTTTTAACATATACTATAAGAATTCCCCGTATCTTATTGAGAGATTTACTACCGATTATCATCGGGATATCTTAAGCGGAAAGGTCTAAATTTGATGTCATCTAAACATTGATACTCTGCGTTTATAATTGATCAGACTCGATGCTCAACTCTATCTTCAGTCTCAACTCGTACCTCGCAGAATTTGAGTTGTAAAAACGGGCTCTTCGGCTTCAGCGCGAACCACACAGAGAACACTGTCTCACTTATAAATACCAATTACGGTGAGAGATCATAAACGTTCGCAGGTGTTCATGCAAACTGTGTGTTTTTGTAAGATTTTAACTGGAATCAAAATGTGTCAAAAATTTTAGTAAAAATTCCAAATATGAATTTTCACGAAAATTCGTTTGAAGGGTGTCGCTCTGTTTCATTCGGATCGACGGACAGACAAATAGACATGACGAAATCATTAGTCTGTCTGTGTCTTCGCAACTATTTTGCGAAGACGCCTACAATAACTAACTATCTGTTGACATTGTGATTTTGGAGACTGATGCAGTTGACTTTCAGGATTGGGTGATATTTTGGGGTCTTGTGGTAAAAGTGAGGAACATTTGGGTTCAATAACAATAAGGAATTTTCCGTTAGTTGGGGAGTTAGGTTGAGTTGATGGAGCATTTCGTAACAATTTCATTTTCACGTAATTCATGGGACAAATAATTCATTTTTTGACTATTTAAATTAAGATTATCAAATGTCGCTCTATATTTCCTAATATTACTTATTTTTCAATTGTCATATATTCGAATCTCGGTCCAGAGATCGGCTCTCCTAACTTGGAATTCCTCCAGGCAAATTCCGGGTTAGGCAGTATTGCCTCCGCTTCTTTCTCACATTCCAATTCCCCATCATCTGCCATGCACGTGTATATTTCAACGCCAGGTACTAGTCTGAATGCAGCTGCCTTGGCAAGGTTTTGTGGCTTTCTTTCATTCTTCCAGTTAAATTCTGGGAAATGCCGGTTCAGGAGGTCGTTTAAATGTAAAGATATAGCTATTACTGTGCACGATATAGAGGTACTTGGGGGAGTGGAGCTGTAAGTCCATTCTTCTTTGAACTCAGCACTAGATGGAATGAATGGTCAGCTTGAAGCACCGGCCGTTTATCCCTTGTGAAAGAGCCACAAATACCTATGGAATAGGAGGCTATATGGGTCCCAGAACTGGTCTGAGTGCTGTGTAGAAGAGAAAAATCTTACTGCAGCTGCTGGGAATCAAACCAAGATTCTTCAATCTTCCAGGCCTTAGTGTAGTTGCTATACTGCCTGCGCTATCCAGGTAGCTATATTTATCAGGGTCTCTCATGACATTTTTTCGTCCGACAGAATACATTAATGAACGAACGAGCATGGACGAATATGCAGTAGCCTGCACAGGGTTTCAGAAGCCGTTTCAGAACACACGCACACACACGTTATTTGAGCAGAGCAGCCGTGCACAGTCTTTCTTTACGGGCGCTAATTAGATACTGTCAAAGGAGCGAACTGCACACACAGGAAGCCCCTAGTGTGAATAATACGACAGATTAAACTACATAATTATGACATTAATATATATATATACACATTTTATCTTGTCAGTGTGTCATATTGCTGTATTAATTCAATGAGTGGATGAAAGGGCCCGGTCAGAAGCACCAGATCTAATTGGCTGATACACCCAACTTTACTTGTTAATAACGCCATTTAGCAAGATTCTATTGCAGAACGTTTGACAGCCGTCTGGAAACTCCTAAAAGAAGCTAAGGACAGAGTGTGGCCATTCCCTTCTTTACGTACAGCGCCACACACACGGACGGCTGTGCCACACCAAAGTCACTGAAGGCTGTCCAGTCATTTCCTTCCTGGTTTTTTCTTATTTACTTGTCTCTTTCCCATTTTCTCTGATCTTTCTTTCTTTCTTATTTCCTGTAATCTCTCGTTTCTCTTCTCCCTCCGTCTTTCCCTACCTTCATTTCCCTTCAGCTTTTCTCAGTTTTCAGTAGGGTGTGGGAAATGATGTGTTTACTGTGATGTGGACAATGGTACAAAACTTAACTTTTCGAAAACACGGCGTTTCAGCCAACACGTGTTCGGCACGTGAGTGGTCATAGCCCATACTGTTCTTGTGTTTTTTGATTAGTGGTCGAAGTGTGCCTTATCATCTGTCTGGTTGTGAGTTGCTTGTTGCGATAGTGTCCTGTTAACTAATTCTGTCATCGTCCTCCACGATTCAGCTATATAATAACTATTTCATTTTATAATCTAATACAATGCATTACTATCAGCACAAAGTGATTGGATTGTTTACTTTTTTAGAAAACACATTTAGACTTTCAGCTAACATCACAACTCTTCCTGAGCAGAAAAATTCTTCAGTTCAGCCTTCGTTATGCAAAAATATAATTTTTTTACAGCAAAAATCCAATAATTTAACAAGTAAATGCCAAAACTTAAGATAGTAATTACGTAGAATAATATTTTTTACAAAATGTGTTTCTAAAAGCAGTTACGTTTGTCCATTAATTAGTTACTTGCACTTTTTTGCTACACCTCATTCTAAATGATTTTACTGTTTTTAATCTTCTATTTTTAGAGTTTAAATTTACTACCATTTTTGTAATTCCAATTATTATTTACATATAAAAAGTTATTTATTTCCCATTTACTATGATCCAAATCCCATTACACTTCTTCATTTCTAAGTGTGTTGTACTGCAATCTTTATTGTATACAGTTATAAGTCTATTCTCGTAGCTTAATGGTGGATTGTATTTTGACAGATAATATGCTTGCAAGTGATTTCCAATTTGTGTTCCTGTTTTGTTTGTGAACTATATCTTTGTTTGTCACTGTAAGACAACTCATCTTGCATTCTCATTACGTCAAGCTCATGAGCCGGATCTGAGGTTAAAATTTATGTAGAGTAATCACGGTCTTAGGACTTAGTGAAATTTGTTTTGGGATTCGTTATTGTCGCTCTTGTTACAATGTTTCCAACCCATACTTTTTGAGATGGTTCTGAAATGTCATTTGTACGTTAAGACCACGGTCTTCTGGTACGTGATGCCGTGATTTGTCGTTTATTTAGCGACGCTGTCAGTAGATTAAAATATTTTGCCTTGAATGTTTAAAGATCAGTGAAGAAAGAAGTGAAAAGTATGTAGAAGGAATTGTTCCTGCACTAATTTGAGAAACGACTCGATTATTTGTTTGTTGTGACTGATAAAATCCAAGAAAAATTAGGATAGTCGTTTTCAGGTCTGAACGGAATACAATGACAAAATTAAGAGCTGGTCAGTGTTAAAGCAGGTGGTGCTTAGAGTTACCACTCTGTTTCAAAGTTTTAACTTTGCATATGAACTGTGGGATAGACGCGGCTTCCAAATTATTCTTTCATTTTATGGATTTTATGCAAAAGATAGAACGTAAATACAAAATAAGCTGATTCCTATGAACGTTCGATGCTCTTTTTTGGGGGCCTTGCTGTGAACTAAACCCGAATGCGGCTAAACACGGCTTAAGAATTCTGCGAAATGAATTGCAGGATACAGCCCCAGATGTGGAGAGAGCGAGGTGGAGGGAGAGGAGGAGAGAGAAACTAGTGTAAACAGCCCTGAGTATAATTTCCATGTAGAAGTAGATACCTCTACGCTTATAGAACATAGTAGTGCCAGGGTCGGTCTGACCAGGGGCAAGAAGTGCTTTTGGAAGGACTGCGGATTCCCAGGGGCTACAAAAGACCGAGTGAGTTAAAAAATAATGTTGATTACTCACTAACAGTAAAATGAACTTGTGACATAGTAATAGACATCAGTTTATTTAAATAAGTGGTCATTTCAAAGGTCTACTTAGAAAACACTTTGATTTTATCGATAGTTTTACCAATACATATAAATATATGGTCCTGCGGAAGTGCTTTTCGAGACATAGCTCAAGTGTGTTTTCTCTGTGACCAAGGAAGAATAAAAATGTCACCTTGGAGAGCTTATATGTGGACACTGAAGTATAAAGCTAAAATTTCTGTCCTTATTTTGTCTCCATGTTGCAAGTAATTTTATACTTACGGGTAGATGACTCATGTGGCCATGATGGCCGAAAACAGTCTGTCGTCATGGAGCAGTCGAGAGTTTTCTGTGCTTGGGTTGGTTTAGAGCTTCGACATTTCCAGTAAAAAGTTATTTCCAGTTATTAGCAGTATTTATCTTATCAAGCTGTCTTTCAAGAATTCTTCAATTGTATAGGGCGTGCATATTTTGTGAAACTGTGATTTTGTGGCATCCCTTAACTATTACAATATACAGCAATGGATAAATGCATGGGTTATATGAGGAAACTGTAGCTAGATATGCAAAATGTTAATTTGTCTTCGAAAGTTTAAACGGGCTGTGTACTAGCTGTATAACAGCAGTTAAACTGCGCTTGTGGGAAGTTTNGGGGGGGGGGGCACGGTCAGGTTTTGCACAGGGCGACAAGAATTATAGAGCCAGTCCTGTAAGGGCCCCACTGAATTATTAGGAAATGAATCACTCGGAAGGACAGATCATCTCTCTACATTCTACGTTCTTTTCTTCCGGCGAGTGTAAACAATAAGTAAACACTTTGTGTTTTAACCAAGAACTTATAAATTTATAATGTTTGTATCCTAGCAACGCAGTCTGAGAAGCGGACCTCTGGTTGCGGTGTAGGCGTGAGGTGTAATGATCATCTCTCTGTGATTGCCAGTTTGCTGGAATGCCTTCAGTATCGATTTTGAACGCTAATCTCACGTTACACGATAGCAATTGGTACGCGAACGTAATGAATG
Source organism: Reticulitermes lucifugus (assembly GCA_026260175.1). Lineage (NCBI taxonomy): Eukaryota > Metazoa > Arthropoda > Insecta > Blattodea > Rhinotermitidae > Reticulitermes > Reticulitermes lucifugus. Next base: position 53,238 of record JAKCWW010000894.1, on the reverse strand, counting down.
AACTTTCAAAAATTGAGTTTTAATCTGAAATCAGGAGCTGTCTTGGTTTATCTTATCCCAAAACAATTTCGGTTATATTAGAGGACCCCAAGAAGTAGCTGCAAATAATCTAATGCAAGGGTCATTAAACTTGTCCTTATTACAACTAAAAACACTTGGACAAAAGCTGGACCCGGTGGGAGAAGACCCTTCAGACATCATAGGCCTAATGCTTTTATAATACAAGTGAAGAAACATCACCTTCATATCTACCATACTTGCAAGTTTAAGCCGAATATAATTACGCATAAAAATTATTTTTGGGCCTAACCCTTGGAATCTTCTTTGGTACCCTCAGGGTTACCGCTACTCTTATTTTAGTGGTTCTGCTACCACAGATTGAGAAACGCAGTTGTAACGTATTTTCTTCTCAGTGACAACTCTTTCATGTGGCATAAAATGTCCCTAAAGACGAGATCCTGATGATCGGGTAGTGACATATAATTATTGCTTTTGTGTGGAAGATATTTATGGAGTTAAGAGGCACAGTTGTCAGCGTGGTATGCACTGGAGATCGGGAGACGCAAACCACTGGACACGATGGTGAACCATCGCGTTCGTACCTCAGAACCTGTTGCTTTTCTGGTCATTGTGGTAAATAGGGAAGTTTTTGCTTATGTCGAGATTCAAACTCGGTAAAGTAATCTGTAGCTAGTAACTTTACTGACTGATCTATCCTCACTCTTACCTGTTGTTATAGATAAATATAAAGTCCAGTATTTTCCAACTTTCATTTCAGTATTTTATGCTCAATGAATATGATAATCATCCTATACTTTTTTATGCTCATCTGAGATCAGCTAAGCTTTTACCGGTAATCCAGCCACGATTCGTCAGGCGGAATGCGAAACACCCACCAGTGAAGTGAAGAATGGAGACTGACTAAAGAAACGAAAAAGAATCTTGAAGCTGGAAAATGTGGAATTGAATACAGGGAAGACAGATAAGGGAGGCTGAGAAAGAAGAGAGATAATGGATCACATAAAAGGAGAGAAAAGAGAGGAGAGCCAGGAATGAAAGAACAAGACAAAACGTGACAGCATCTGAACGGTCTGGTCTTTTCCCTCTTGCTCTCGAAGCACACACCAGAAGTGTTCTGGTATCCCTTTCCATGTTTCGAAGTCGCCTATCATTTTACATTTATAGACTTTCACACTGGCGTAGTGCGAAATAGCTTTTGTTAAAAAAAATTTCTTTCACAACGACAGGTAAAATTTCCATCGCAGCACCTCTTGCCTTTTGCGAGATAGAACAGTGTCTCAGTGTATAAACACAACTTTTATCAGCCCTTTTTAAAGCGCAGTCGTCATTACCTCTACTGCCTGATTTAATGCTAGAAACCGTTAAATTCTTTCATAGAGTATATTGATGGATTTGTTATGAGTTTTAGAATAAACAGCGAACTTCAGCTGAACAGGGTTAACAGACATAGCTTTGTGACGAAGACGCCGTATGTTTCCTATGACTTACGAACTGAATTTGAAATATTATTTGGGTTGACGTCGTATCTTAAAGGGTTTGACACGTACTAACTGAACGTATAGTAAAATTGCTAGTGCTCTAACATGAAGTCGATTATTGGACTCTATGAAGCATATTGAATATGCTCTTTGGTATGGGGTCTCCAGTGTGTTCGTAATTTGGCAAGATTCCACGTGTATGTCAGGGTCTGTGTTACCTTTATAGTGAGCCTTGAATTTAAGTATTTTTTTACCACTTAAAGGCCACCGTTGAATATTTTATGCGAATGTCTGTACAACATGACAGCAACCCGAGGTTAATTCGGGCTTTGTAGAAACATAAATAACCGCCTTTTTATTGAGTTTTCTTTCTCTTCTAAGAAAATCTGATTTTATCCAAACGTTCATGGTCCCTTGCTTTTAGTTACAGTTTAACATCATCTCGCCACCTACAGGTAGGCCTTCTAATTTTTATATTCCCTCGAGGCTTTTTTATGACAATTTTGTATAAATTTTTAATTTTTGCTGTACGTGTGCCATGTTCCACCTACCCTCATGCGTCTAGATTTAGTGACATAAAAATATGGAAATTGAAGATAATATCGGAATTAAAAACACTGCGGCATTTAAGTACTTAGGATCCAGTTTCAAAAACTCGGGAAATTGCAAACAAGAAGTGTTCAATTGAACTGAACAAGCCAGAAGAGCAACAAGAACATTAAATAGCCTACTTTGAAGTAAACACTTGTCATTAAATATAAAGAAATGGATACTGCGCACAGTGGTGGAAAGCAGTTTAAGCTACAGGTTTGAAATCTGCACAGTGAATTAAAGATGAAAGAAAAAGCTGTTAAGTACAGAAATGGATTTTCGGAAAAGAGCTGCATTAACATAAAAAATATTAAAGTTTATGAAGTAATTAGAGAAAATGGGAGTAACACAAACAATTTTGGAAAGAATGGAAAATAACATGTTAAAATTTTATGGGCTTGTGTTATGCATGGGAGGTAACTGTTGGCCAAAGCGAATATTGAGCTGGTCGCAGGAAGGAAGGAAAAGGAGAGGAAGACGCGAAATGACATAGGAAAGGGAAGTGGAAAGATTGATGAAGCAGAAGAATTCAACACCTGAAGGCTCAGTAGACCGGCAAATATGGCGAAAACCGAATAAGAATTAGTAAGTGCTGTAACAATGGAAAATTGTTTAGATAGAAAATGTGATTGATAACTAATTACAAATTACATATGGAATTCCTATTATGTCATTTTATTTCCTTGTCCATTTCTCTTTGTAAGTTTCTCCTCCCAACGTTCTTTCACATCGCAAGTTTTGCTGTTTTCATAGCGGTGACTATGAACGTTAAAGTCTTCTGGGAAGTGACACCGTATAGCGAGGGAAGGATTACGGACATTTATCTGAAACGTCGACATATTTTAAAAAACATGAGCGGTGTCACATCCCAGACGACGGCAATCTTCTTTCACTTTATTCATAATTTCATTATCTACTTACATTGTCTTTTCATCCCATTCCTACATTTCTGTCTCTAGTCCCATCTTTACTCATTCCCTCCTACCTACTTGCTGCAACACGTACGAACGGTCCACTCTGTGCGCTATCTATCGCCTAACATGCAAATTATTGCTATATCGGTTTCATGTATCAACGCGCAACACGATTTCCAATCAACGCGTAACGTTTATGCAAACAAACATACCGTGTAGGCGAGTGGTTATTGAAGGGCACAGTAGGCGACGTTGCACTCCGTGAATCCAGTCAGTCCCAGCATTGTCACATGATGCGTTACGTACGTTATGCCCTTGAACACTACTACCAGCAAGATAATATTTTATGAACTCAAACCTAAATAAATAAATAAATAAATAAATCTAATTAATCCCACGAGGGCAAAGGCCTCCTGGTGGAACTAGGGAGAGCTCGAGTGTTTTGTCACTACGTGAGCTATTCTCAGAGATGTCGCATTTTTACGGATGTTGTGTGAGTGTAACCCATTCGCTCCATTTTTGGCTCTTCGTGACCATTGTCCTCCTGCTCAAACCTAAATAGCTGAAGATAATTCAACACTTTGTTTCATTTTGTCTCTTTGTCATTCCTTCTTTCTTGTACTCATTCGTTGGTTCTTTCAGTCATTCATTAAATTTTCTTGCAATCGGCCCTGTGGTCACGTGCCTTCCTCTCACTAATAACGTTTCTTCTTTGCTGTCTTCTATTATAAGTTATTCTCCTTTATGCAACTTCCTCTTTTTCCCCACGTTTGTCTTTCGGAAATCAGTACAATAAATGCCAGGCGCAGAAGCTATTGAGGTGGTCCATTCAGAGAGAACACAAGAAGTAGTTTGAATGGTGCATGCTCACAGTGTCTCATTATTGCTGCAATCGGCTATGAGAATATACGGTTTTGAAAGGGGCTACCTTTTACCATGTTTCCTGAGTATGAAAATATTACGTTATTCCTTAGCTCTGAACACTATGTAAATATATATGATTTTTTACAGTTGCAGCATTCACATTTTATTCTAGGACATGTACAGTCAGATGAAATATATTAGTTAGAGGGACTGAAAATGAGCGGATAACATTTTGTTTCAGCGAAGAGCGAACATGACATTCATCCACAATCGAACAGAACTTGCACATTTGGTGTTCTAAAATTTATATTTATTCACTTCTCCTTACATGTTATGCCTGCTGTTACAGATATCTGCATGCATACATGCACGCTTTTCGGCTTTGAAATTTATATTTTAAAACCATATCATGATTTTATATTCATTCCGTTTTGAGCACGATAAACCTTTATTAAGGTCGTCTTAAAATGTTCAAGTATTTAGATTATGATATCGTGTAATTATAGATCAATAGCCACATTCCGGAGAATATGGAAGCAGCAGATTCTTTCATAAAGTTTTTTCTATTTACAAAACTCCACGACGTCATATTCCAAAAGGTAAGATAAATGAAACTTGTGAAACTGAAAGCCAGCACACTTCTATTTTGGTAACGTTTTAAGAGATGAGCACATGAAGTATCTCAAGTGGTATTAAAATGCTTTTCTCTTCAAACGTTTAATTTATCTTGTCTTTTAGTCTTTATGTTTTTGAATTTTTTAATTCTGTCTTAGGCTGTGCCATGTCTTATGCGGTTAGTCGCCGAACTCTCACCGCGGAGGTCAGGGTTCGATTCGAGGCCAGTTCATGTGGGATTTGTGGTAGGAAAGTGAAAAAGATTCAGGTTTAGATATGGTAATTAAAACCAAAAAATGCACACACGTAAACGTAGTAATACCTCCCACACGTTTCGGTAACTCATGTGGCCATCCTCAGGGAGGTGCGTTAGGAAGAAGAAATTATTGTTCGTAACGCACCTCGCTGAGGATGGCCACTTGAGCGGCCGAAACATGTAGGAGGTATTACTACGTTTATAATATATTTCCATAAACTTGTGTGCATTTGTTGGTTTTAGTTACCATATCTAACTGTTCAATGCACGGTTGTGGATTATATACAACTGAGGTACAGGCTTTGTTTTCCGAGTACTTCGGTCTTCCGCTCTCAGCATCCCACCAGTGCTGCATATACATATTATTCGTTTATTTGCTCACTGATCCATTCCTTCAATCACTCACTCACTCAATCATTCATTCACTTATTCGTTCATTCATTCACCACCGACGCTATGTAATCATTGCAACTGACAGCGTACTTAAACACACCCAGATATCTTGTCTCTCTTTTGACATCCTATTCTGTTTCTCCTTATATTTTCTTGGCACTCCTCGTGATCTTTCTTGTTCTTGCTCTTCTTGTCGGCTTCTAATTTTTATTACCTTCATTTGTTATTATTTATCTTTCCATTTACATGCGTCCTACATCCTATTTGGTGTTTAATGTTACATTAAGCCTGTCTGATGTAAGCGTTAATATCAGAGCGATTTACATTTGCTGACTGAAGATACACATTTATTGTGCATTGAGCATGCCTTCTTAAAACACATTTTCTTGAATACTGCTAAATTGGGGAGGGTACAGAGAGGAGACCACTTGAATGTCATGGTTGTCTTAGTTAAATTATCGTAAAATGAATTTTCCATATTTGAACAATACTTATGGGCTGGATATTTCATATAACGTCTAAGTGGAGGATAATTAACTACCTCAATGTACTGGAGCTATCCTTGAGAACGCAATGTTCCTTAAGCCAGTCAAATATTTCCCATATTTTACGGTAAGAGAAGGCTCATTAAAGTTTCCAGAAGAGCTCACCATTGGTAACCATTCTGAGTCATATTAATTCAGTCTTCACCATTCCTTTTAGTTACTAGATACCTTAATTCTAAGCCGAGAATTCCAAGTGTGGCTGATAAACATGAATAGGAATTGGGAAGGATTTGGACGGAATAAATCATGACCAGTGTTCATCTGAAGGGACTTAGGAGAAAGCTAACCTTCGCTGCCGGATTCAACAATATATTTTGGTGCTGATGGATTTTCATATGCTTTGGTTCTGGAATCCAATTAGAAAGAGATTATTTTATTTTGAATAGAAGAATATAGCCTACCAGAGTCATGTAGCGTAACGTTGTACTCTGTTAATGAGACAGTTCATGGTCTAAGGCCATCAGCCGCCTACCGGCTCCATTCTTTTCCAGCAAGAATTAACCCAAATTCTCTAATTATGATGGTCGTTTTGAGAGGACACCAACGCAAACTGTTGCTTAATTAATGAATTTAAAACGAGTATAAAGCAGAGCGCAGTGACCTGGCCTATGACCTTATAGTTTTGGAATTATAGAATACAAGAAATGGAGGTTGGAGTTCCAATAATAATATGGCTGTATGCCCGTGCCTTTTCGCTTACCTATAGGTAAAAGCTCTGTAAAGCGACTTAGTCCAAGTACTCTTACACGGCATATGAAAAAGCTGTGCTTTCAGAATTAACACTTTGTGATATGAATTGCTTCTAAATTCAAATACTACTTCACAGTAAAGATATTTGTCTCCACTGAAAAGGCCAATATGTTGATGTCGTACAGGGAAGTAGTCGCTGCTTGCAGTACGAATCGTACGGAATATTGACACAATTACGAGACGTGGGAAACCCACACAGGTTTTTATTGTTAGAGCGGGCGGTATGTATAGGTACCACTGTGCTTTAGAGAGTTTATATTAGACCTTAAGGTGCGTGCTATGCAGGAGAAGCAGCACTGAGCCTACAGTATTGGATTTTGGAGTCTGAAAATTTCAGTGAAACATCTCCCGCTGTCTGTAAATAACTGCACGGGCCAGAGTTCTTTTAATAAAGCTAATAGTTGCTGAGGTTATAAAAAAACTCTCCGTAATTTATAGAAGGTGAAATTGTATTACTTTTTTCACAGCAGTCCGTCACTGATCCTTACCCATAGTCAGATTAATCCAGTCCACACCCTAACGTCCTAATCCTTTAGGGTTCTTTTAAAAGTTGTCCTTACCTCTGCTACTAGGTTTCACAAGTGACCTCTTTTCTCAAAGTTTTCGAAAAAAGTGTGTTGTGCATTTCTGTTCTCTCTTGTGCATGGTACACGTCTGCTCATAAAATCCTCCGGAGTTTGTATTCGAAATGATATTTAGTGAAAAGTACTCTTTACCAGGCTCCTAATTATGGATTTTTGTGCAGCCTGCTGTATTTCCTCCTACTTAGTTCCAATTATTCTCAGTATTCCCTTCTAAATACCTTCTAACAACATTTAAAAGTAACTCATTTATTATTTTTAGCTATTCTTATTATAGGTGTAGTTACAGCGAAAGTACCAAAGCAAGAACACTTTACTTAAACAAAAGACAACGTTGAAAGTATTAAGGTAACATGCCATGAGATTTAGTTGAGTCGAGAGAGAAGTCTGATTTGTCCTTTGTTATGGTGTCCACGACACTCAACTCCTGCAGTCAAGAAGCCAAAGCTGCGCCTGCCTGTTGTGGCAAAACAAATTTAATTACGAGTCAGTCAGTGTTTCTGGAGAACGATGGAATTGCAGAGCACGAAGTGAGCAGCTGTGCTGCAGTGTTTGCATGACGCTGACTGCTTTTTGCTGGATTACAATTTACGTAAGAGGATTGATGTCGTTATGTGTACTTGAATACCGAGTTTACAGTCAACTCAGCTGCACTGCTTATTCACGCTGTTAATTCAGTAGACAATTGAAAATCAGAGCTTTGAAAATGAAGGAAACGAAACTACCTGGAACATTACAAATGATGTTCCTTAGACTGACAGGTCTCTCAATAAACCGACTGAACCGTAGAGACAGGCTGTTCTAGGTTACCATTATACCGTATTAGATTTGAGGTTTTACGTTGGTGAAGATTTATATTGTTGTCGAAACGTCCGTACCTACCCACCAGGCTGCAACACGTTATGACCCAGATGATCACATAAGAATTCCTTTCATACTGCGTGGTTTTAAGTTGGTGCAATGCATACTTTCAGTTATTTATTTAATGACGCTTTAAGTGCCTCATATTGCATAGCGTTAAATGGTAGGGCAACTGTTAAATTTAAAGGTAAATTTGTCCGCCTGCACACTATACAGACGTGCAGTAGGTGGAGATGAATGGTGCGCTTCGCGTCTCGGCTGCTTGACCCCCGGGAAAGAACCCCCAGTGCGCGCTGAATAGGAGGCTGTGTGGGCTTCAGAACCGGTCTGGACGTTTTGGAGGGCAGAGAAATTTATTGCCGGTGCTCGGAATGTAACCCTGGATCGCCAAGCACACAGCCTAGTCACTATACGGACTATGTTAAATCGGCTGCAGGAATTTTGGTGAAAGATAAGTTGGAAAGGAACTGGAAGGAAGCTGTCGTGACCCAATGAAGTTGGTACCCCAGAAATTTCCTGGAAGAACTGTGGAAAACCACAAAACGTCTGGGCCAGGAATACCTATATCCCGGTCGAGATTTGAATTGGTCGTTTCCTGAATATCATTCAGAGGCGTTACCGCTATACCTGCTTGCTCTGTAACCCCATTCTCTTCTGCAACTTCCATACGTTTAAGGCTTATCTGCAACATAGTCAAACGAGTCTAGAATAGGACCTTTATTAAAGGAAAGCCTGATTTCATCAGAAAAATTTCTGGCCTTCGCGTAACTTGTAAACAAACATTGAAATATTTGTAACAAGTGGGAATGGATTAACTCAGAATTAAATATGAATGATAATTATTAAATGCTTAGATAAACTTTAATATTTCTTATGATCTCTTTATGTAACTCCGTTTTGTACTGTTTTTTGAAATTATATTTTGGCGCAGTTTCTTTTAACACATTTTAGTTATTAAGCCTGATCAACGAAAATACATCTCTAGAACGTTTTACTCTATTGATGAAAGGTATTGGCAGCTAGTGTAATAGGGGAAAGAAAGAAGTAATAATACAAACCTATACAGAATGTATATGCATAGGCATATTTGGTTTGCTGAAATCAAACAATTTAGAATAATAAAGGCAATATTATAACGAGTGGCATACATATGTACCTCATAAAATACACTTGGTTTGTGAGTAAGTGTAGTGAAATTTACTCTTAGTTGCTGTGGTTACCGGATTACCACAGCACTCTGATCGACGGAGTTAAACACCTCATTTTCATGGTAAACGGATTACCAGGTTTACGATAGATCTTGGTTAGTGAGTGACGTCAGTTTGTTAAAGTGAGTGTTTTGTAAAAATTTGAAAGGAATATTAAAAATGCTCCCATATTCAGCTTTTCAGTGAAAAATATCAACTGAAAAGTCATGACACATTGGCGTGTAAACTTAGTGAATCTCAGAATCAACATCATGTTTAATTTAATTTTTGTTAATTGAATATCACAATTGTTTTGAATGGCAGGCGATTGAAGCTTTACGAAAAATTGTCTGATAAAAAGTTTTGAAAAATTATAATATGATTTCTTTAGACATGTTATTATGGAGTATCTATTATTATTATTATCATTATTATTATTATTATTATTATTATTATTATTATGGGCATATAAAGTGTACAGTAGATATTGCCCCTCCTTGATTCCTTCTTATGAAACATTGAAAATCACTTTATTTATTTGTTATTCCAGAAATTGCTAGGTAAAAAGATATTTTATTTCATTGCGTCCAAATTATTTTTCACAATTGAGCAAGAGTCAAATTTACGTTGCGCTTACACGAGGAACGAATCACGAAAATGTTAAGGAAATTATTATAAGGTGATCGAACGTTAAGAAAACGTAATAAAACAGTTATTAAATCAAATTTGAATATGCTTTTCTTTCGCCAAATGTTTCACTTTCTCACTTAAATAAATGACGGATTTTAGCTATGTTTAGAAGAAAGTAATATTTATATAACAGTTATTGTCAGGACTTTACGCATGATTATGCCTCAAGAAACGCTTGATGAAAACTGTGTGGGTTAGCCCATGAATATTTAGATGCAGCCCGTATATGACGGGTTCACTTATAGTACACTACAAACCTAAGCGTTCGATTCTACAGGAGTACTATCAGGGTGGTACAAATTTTAAACTTTATAATTATTATGAAGTTATTTTTATAACGTATATTCGATAAATGGGAAGGGACTCCATGGACATGCCTTTTACAACAGGCGCGAGAAGTAAGAAAAATATCAACCCATAGGAGGTACACCCACAACAAAGCAGCTTTCTTCAGTATCCTCTTCTTTCATAAACAACCTCTGATTGCAGACATTTGTACAAGGCCTCTCTAGAGCTGTCGTGTTTCTCTTGAATTCAAGACCAGAAGGTAAAATTCTCAAATGTGAAACCGAACAGCTGCAATTCAAATAAATCTTACATCCCTTTGTGTGATTTTATGTGTTGGGGGGGGGGGCACAATATCTCTCCTAGCTTCTCTGGCTCTCTTTCAACCTTTGAAGTAATATTTTTGAAAACATGAATCAGAGGGAAATTATTCTTCCCCCCACATGATTCCTTATATTAAAAAATTAGCCAATGAACTGTATGTGGATGCAATAGAATGAAACTGCTGTGGATGGGAAAAACACACAGGGAAACCCCAAGATAAAATAAGTTCTACTTATTAACCCCTTAAAGAATAGTTGTAGTCATCTGTACCACATAGTTTAACATGAAACCACCTCTAAATTTGTTCTATATAATGTAATTAGTTGTTCCTTATGGTTCTCCGAATAAACAGGGATTATTACCCTAAACAGAATTAGAAGATTAATTCTTTTAATGGAAACGCAATTTGTTTCTCTAAGCTAAGAAGGGAACATTTAGGCATTATTTATATAGTCTTCCACACTGGCTCTGGGGGTCACACGGATTCCTGTGCAAAGAGTACTGACGCCTTGTTTTCCGAGGTTAAACTGGCCGGGACCTGAAACTAACAACTGACTTTTTTCCACATAATACCAAGGTAAATACGCATGGGAAAATGCCTGCAAACCCTGTAATTCTTTATGGCGTAAAGATTAATTAAGCTCCGGGAGAACTTACAAGCTTCAGATCTATGAAAAGTAAATGGTTACATGAATGTGCTACATTATCATCGTCATTATTACGTCGTCTGTCTTACGACAGGTCCATTGCCTCTTTCAAAACGAGTTCTCCAGAGAGTGCGAGCTAGTGCGTCCTCTTTCAATTCCCAGTACCTTCTGGTTTCCTTAAGGTCATCTAGTAGCTCCTTACGTCCTCGTCCTCGTCCTCGTCTTCCCGTCCCTTCTATCTTTCGTTCTGTTACCTGAAATCCATAATGTGATCACAGTGCAAGGAGGTTCTAGCAGTAACCCTAGAGATGTAGGGGGACACCTCTTTCGTATCGTGGCCGAGACAGCGACTAACCTGTCTGAATTTTTCGTAGATTTACTGAGTCCCTCCATACAAGTGCCGGTGTAATACCTGAATTAGTTCATGAACTTTTATTCCATATCCTATCAAATTTCTTCTCTTTAATTATTATTCCACCATTGGACGTTGTATAAGCTGAGCTTTTGGCAGTGTCATTCAATAAACTATAAATGCAAATAGACTGTATAGCAAAAGCTTAGCATGAAGATAGTTTCGGAAGACCACTGAAGAGATGGCAGGAAAGAGGCAACATGGTCTAATGAGTTACATGATTACGCAGAAGGTTTGGCGTTCAAACGTTTCTGGACAGCAGTCTTCATGGTGTCAGTTTTTAGGTGAAAATAAGGAGAGTTGTTCTCAATTTATTCTTCTTCTAATCCCACCGGGGACAATTTTGGGTTATGTCCTACATGACGAAAACATCTGTTGCCACGCCCTGAACACTGTCCACGACTGAGTGTAGCAAACTTGATTGAAACCGAAGCTGATGGCCAAGCCTTTTCTAAACCCGCTGTTCCATTCTCTCACAGTTGTTTTTTCACTGCCACTGTACGCGGGTGATATATAGAGCCACTTAGCGCGGCACAGACACGTCTGATTGATGGCCATTTGCGTACATCCTAAGCGATACGCAACCGGGCCTACGTGCGTGTTAGAGAAGTTACCTAACTGTCAGGCTCTTTCGGTAATATTTCAACTGCAGGAGAGAGACAGAAGATGCGAACACTTTGAACGGTTATGACAAAGCTTTGCCACCTCTGCCGTGGTGCCAACTTTCGAACAGACTGAATTTTAGGCAGGCACCTGTGTAATTGGCATTGCACTAACGCCTGTCGCTACTTGATATTTAAAAAAAAATTACCAAGTTTTAGATTTTTGTTATTTTACTTTCTCAACCCTGTATCAGAAAGTATGTTTACCCACACAAATATATTTATAAGAACATATATTGCTGCGTTTTATTTTGAATGTTGCTTGTTACGAAATTCTTATTTAGAGAAACACATAAATACGTACAAAGAGAAGGAACCATGTTACAAAAAGGGTTTCGCCTGTCTTGTTTAGAAAACCACACGCAAGCTATGAACTGTAAAACTGCGCATAAATTAATAGAATCAAATGTGGTATTAGATCCACGTTCACCAGAATATGGACAACTAGGATAACGAAGCCGGGTGGTGGCATTTCTTGTTAGTGACAGGTATATTTTGATAAAACTTAATATCAGGCAGAGAGAAGGTTCGCGGGAGTTAGATGTGTGGGTATAAATACAAAATTTATGATAAAGTAAAGTTGTCCCTGTGCATGGCATGAAGTTGTATCTGATATTGGCAGTTTTACTCCACTTATTCTTAATCTTGGTGCTTGATGGGTGTCACTGTCAGAGTGACGCACCGGCCCCTTATTCCTGGAAAAAAAGCCTCCCGTACTAGCAGATTTGCTGGAAACCAGAGCTGGTCTGGAAGCCTTGGTGTGGGGAAAAGTCGCTAGCCTCTGCCGGTAGTTGAAAGCCAACTCTTCGTTCCTCCAGGCTTTAGCCTAGTCAATTCACCGACTACGCTATATCCGTTCCTAGAATTCACGGTTATATTTGAATTTCCTGTTATATGTATTTAAGTACTTAAAGTTGTGTGTGAATAAAAACGTTTTCAGTTAATTTAGCTTCCAGCAGTGAAGACACAATTAGAGATCGAAGTAATCTGCTGGTTGGTTGGTTGATTCTGCCGGATAAATCCATAGCTGGTAATAGAACGATGTGCCTCGCTGATGAAATAATAACTGGCAATGAAGAAGAAACCCTACAAGTACAAGACAAAGCTATCCAACTGCTTTATACGACAATAATTCCACGTAAACAATTGTGGAATTGAACTCGTGCTTTATATCTGATGACAACCGCCATATTACTTTGAGTTATGAAGCAATTTGTAGTCTTGCTTCCTAACTGCATGCCTTCAGATACCAACATCTCATAGCTACTAGGTTTCTGGTACTCTGTTAGCGTGTTTATATATATATATATATATATATATATATATATACATATACATGTGATACACACAATATTCTGAGTCTAGTAAGTACACATGATTTCGTAGTTCAGTACCAAATATTGTGTAATTGCAGATTTTTGTAAATATATGTATGTGATGTTTGTAATATATTATTGGCTATATATTTAATGCATACAATATACGAGAATTTATGTATGCGTGTATGTAACGCGCGTGGCATTTTGTTTGTACGTAATATGTGTAATGTGCGTATTTGGGTTTGTAGCTAGGTAGACAGCTGTGTACATATGAGTGCGTAGGTTTTTAAGCATAAATTAAGAATTGTGGCTATTAAATAATGATACTGCGCGCGCAGTACTGTCTTTGACCTTTTATCACGAAAGTAAATGCTTAATAGTCGCAGCTGAACTTCCCAAAGTCGTGTCCCGTACCATCCATTATTACAACGATGTAGTATCGATTACTAATTTCTTATAAACTTTTTAAATTCCCGCAGTCGCGCTTCATAAAACAAGTTACTTAATGTTTGAAAAATATATGAGTTCTGGAGTGTTTGCACTTTTATCGTTCTTAGGTGTGAATCCCATATATACTGTCCAGAAACACACTCTAATATCTCTCCGTAATTTAGTAAGAGATTTATAATTACCATCGAGATTTAAAAGCGGAGAGGTTTACAATAAATATCTATAAAACTTCGATATCTCACCATTCTAAGTCGATCATGCTCTTCACTCAACGCTCAACTCCTTCTTCAATCTCAGGTCGTGCATCACAGAAACTTAAAAATACTGTTACTTCGGCCTCAGCACGTACCTCACAGAGAACATAGTCTCACCAATTATGTAGACCAATTGAGCTAAAAATAACGTTCGCGTGTCTTCGTTCAAAGTGCCTGTTATTTTTGTCCGATTCTAACCAAAATTGGGAGTGCCGACAAATATTAGTAAAAACTTCAAATACGAAATTTCAAGAAAATCCGCCAGATAGGAGTCACTTTTTCCAAGCAGAAGGACATGACGAAGCTAATAGTCACTTTTCGCAATTATTTTGCTAACATTTCTACAATTTTGTCATTGGCCTGTTTGTACACCTCGCAGAAAACAATTTGTCTCAATTATGAAAACCGATAACGACCAGACATTACAACGTAAGAATGTATTTATGTAAATAATTTGTTATTTTGTCTAATCTTATTCAAAATTGGAATGTTGAAAAGTTTTGTAAAATCCTATTGTAATATTTTACCAAAATCCGGTCAGCGGGAGCCGAGTTTTCCATGCGGGCGGACGGAGAGACAGACAAACAGAAAGAGAGACAGACAGAAAGAGAGACAGATAGACAGAGGGACAGACACACACACGCACAAGCGTGCGCGCGCAATCATAATGAAGCCAGTATTTGCTTTTCGCAATTCTGTGGAACCTGCTAACAGATAAGCGACAAGACAACAACAAATTTATTGTGAAATTCGAAAGGGTTGCCATTGAAACCCTGAATTGTTACGTGAGGTATTTGAAGAGGACAAGAGTTACGTAAATCTCTTTGAAAAAATGACTAGTTGATGCTTCGAGGCCTGGAAGGCTTGCATGGACGTTGCGCAGCTTCCGATGGGAAAAACGTTAAAGGGAATTCCATGTCGCTGTACTAATTTAATTAATAACATCACTTTTTGAAACTATTTTTGTATGGTAAGTATTACTGAGCTATGCCTTTCATGTGTGGGCCGGGATAGTCACTCGCTGCGGGCTGGACGGTCCGGGGATCGAATCCCGGTAGGGGCGAGATTTTCCGCACCCGTCCAGACC
>JAKCWW010000894.1:23764-37929 GCA_026260175.1 Reticulitermes lucifugus | reverse complement strand
GGTTAAAGAAAGAGTAGAGCTATACCTATACTCGCCCTCTGGGCCTTCATGGCCTGTTCTAGGGAGAAATTTACCTTTTTATGCCTTTCATGTATCGATAATTTACAGCACAGATACTATGTGTCCATATTGCGCAGATAAACCAACACAGTGCAATGGTATGAGTCACACGATTTTTTAAACATTTCTCCCTTCACCACGGCTATTGCTTAAAAGAACGAAGTGTAGTACTAAGCAGTAAAGTTCATGCAACAATATAAAATGAAGAAATAAAGGACATATTCGTAGCATTTGTGCTTGACACCACTGATATATGGATTACAGTTTACAGTAGAAACATTTTACATAGTGATAACATTGTCGAAAGAGGAATAAACTGATGTTCGAATGTAACAAAATACTTATCAAATACTCGAATAAAGAAATATGGAACATAATTCATTTACAACTGGAATTGATCAAGCCTTGTAAGTAAAATATGACAGTTGGCCAGAAAATAAATTTACATGGCGTATAAGTTCGTATCTAAACAACGTACACTGTTAACAATTTCCATGTTTTCCGTGTATTAGGCTTATACTATTACGTTAAAACATTCACTGTGATTATACCAGGAAATTCCAACGCCGAGCGATTATCATCTGAACCAAAATTTGCAGCTACATATTTAAACACAATCGCGAGGTGAAGATAGTTTGACACTGTGACTGGTAACAGAGGACAGGGGCTTCGATAGAGGAAATTGAATCGTGGCACTTTATGACAAATGCCTCAGTTGTGGCAGGGACTCTGTGAAGAAGTAGTGGGATAGGATTACACTTAAGTCTGAACTATTATAATTATAGTTGGAAATAAGCAGAAGTATTTTGTTGACCGTAATACATACGCCTGCATGTCGCGTGATCAAGGTAAGAACTGGTGTTACATGACATCAGTAACTCAAACACAAGCACCAATTTAAACAAAAACATACACAAAAACAAACAAAGAGCCGCACAGACTGAAGAGACGATAAAAAAGTTAGAACATGCTATCTCACTGATATTGCCATACTTTGTACAATATATGACATGTGTAGCAACACGTTTAAATTTACAACATTGCGGCACACTGGCTGAGAAACACTGAAACAAGTGAAGCGATGTCTTCCGACAAAGAAAGGGTGGCGACGCTGACCACGTGTAAGGCGGACACGTAGAACCCAAGCGTTCTATATCACGCGTCGCGAAGCCCCTGCCAGGATCGATATAGCAATAATGTGCCTGCAGCAGGCTGCAGCAGATAACTGATAGTTCAACAGCTTAAAAATAGCCTTTCTGTGATTTATTATTGGTTTTATGTCATCTTCTGCCCTCGAGATTGATCAACTTTTAAAAATACTAGAAATTTGGCAATGATCCAACAAGCGTCTTGGTACATAGGATGGAAATGACAGGACACCCTTTAACACGTTTAATGTCATACTTGAGAATTCTCATTTACAAGCAGCACACTGTACGTTGTGCATTTATTTAACATTTATAGCACTCACCTATACACAGCATCTTCTTTAACAAAAAAAAAAACTCTGTACTTTGTCGACGAGTATTTACTTATTTACATATTTATTTATTTCTGTGAATCTCACAAAAAATGCGATTTTTCCCTCTACAGCATTAACCGGTTGGTCTTTCTAGTGGAAGCACACATTGCTTTCTGACGCATGAACTGACTCTTTATACGTTATTTAGATAATATTCAAGTATAAAGAGATGTTTGGTGAAGAAGGTGACACTGTGACAAGTTTTCCTTCGAGTACGTCGGTTTTCTTCTGTTAGTATCCTTCCAACCATGATCTATAGTAATCTTCATCGTAATACTGTTGTTGCCAGAAGGCCAAGCGGGCGAAGTTTGGGAAAGTAATTCTGCTTATGGTAATGGAGAACACTGAATAGAAAAGTACTTTCACACTGTTTTATTTCTAGCTTAAAAAGTCTTATGTGGCTCAGATCGTTGACCGCCAGCCTCCTACCGCAGCAGCCTGGGTTTGAGCCCTTGGCCTGTGTTCGATTTATTGTGGACAAAGTGGCACTGGGAGTCTTTCTCCGAGTACTTTTGTTCTCCCCTGCCAGTATCAATCCGCCAGGGCTTTACACACATTTTCGTCTTGAAACCTGCTCTTAACAGAAAGACAAACGGATGAAGCCTGGCAATCTTCCAGCAAAAGGGATCCTGTTTCGGAAACCGGGTAGATTTAAGAAAGAAAACTGCTTTTCCGTTTCTTTTTGAAGTTAAAAGGGTTTATATTTGATAAAATCAGTGAGAAAGGCGTGAAAGGTGGAATCGCAGCTGCATCAAAGCAAAGCTGCCTTTACTGCCTGCGTCTGGCTTGTGTTCGAGAGGTTGGCTGTTCGAATCTCAGTTGAGCTAGCGGCCATTCTGATTGAGGCTTTTCGGGTTTTGCTCCAGGCCTTCCACAAAAGTGTTGTGTAATACTTGAACACGACGTTGTTCCAAAATTTATTTTTCGAATTTATTGCATATAATTATTATACGTTCTTCTTAATATGTTTACAGCAATCCTACATTTTAAAATTAAATTACTATGGATGATGAAGGCAGCTTATTACTACAATCTGCGCTTAAAATTGAAAGTACACACACAAGGTGGAACGTAAGAACAAGAAACACTTTTCGGAGTAGTAGAGAGGACAAGGAGGTAAGGAACGTATGTCCAGAAACACCTTGCTTCGAAGCATTGGAACGTCAAAGTCGCGTCAGACATTCGTCGGTTGTCGTACTTACCTCTCCTCCCACATTTTAACGTTCTACTGCGTCGAATAAAGACGTTTCCGGACATAAGTTCCTCATCTAAAAATCCTTACTTTGGTCCCCTCTACCATCTCTAGACGCTTATCGGTGTTATTTCGTTACACTCTGTCTAAACAGCATACGATATGCGAGATTTTAGGTTCTTAGAGCGGTGATGAAGATTAAAATCTTCTGG
This sequence comes from Reticulitermes lucifugus, assembly GCA_026260175.1. Lineage (NCBI taxonomy): Eukaryota > Metazoa > Arthropoda > Insecta > Blattodea > Rhinotermitidae > Reticulitermes > Reticulitermes lucifugus. The sequence continues at coordinate 34,943 of JAKCWW010000894.1, read as the reverse complement.
AATCTAACGCCTTGTCGATTGGTAAATACCAACTTTTCGAAAAATCGTAGTGCCTTTGTCTGCAGGGTAAAGCTGTCCAAGAAGAGTAGCTAATTTTACTGGAATGTGTGACACTGAAGCTGGAGTCATTACTATCCTTCGAAATGTCAGTAAATATTTACCAATCAACAAGGCCTATTATCCCAGAATACTTGATTGTTCAATACGCTGTATGTCTGCAGACTCTATGAAATACTTCCGGCAACGCGTACTTGATGCTACTTAGGGATGACGTTTAGCAAAGTGAAGGTAAGCCTGTAACAATGTTTTCTTAACCTTTGTTAACACTTGGAGTTGAGTGTTTAGGGTTATCCCCGGAGGATTCGTATCAGAAGAAATAGTTTTCAGTACTTGTCGGACAGGAAGCTAGCTGGGTACTGTGACGAAGAGAAAAATTTACTCCTTTTTTGGGAATCCAACGCTGATTCCCCGGCCAGCCAATCCGTAACCAGTCACTACTCTGGCTGAAATGTCCGGCTCTTCCTGACCGATATACTTCGTTTTTTTTTTGCAGTAACAAGGAATAACGATTTTAAAACAAACAGGCTGCAGCTCGTTCTTCCGCAACCACTGATTAGCGTACACCTGGCATTGTCAGTACACATTAAATAATACAAACTTCTAAAGGGAAAGTGTTTTAGGAAGTAGCATTTGCCAGTATTTTACATGAAGGAATAAGGGGGTGGATCTTCCAGGTGCGAGTGTTCACCGAACGGAAAGACAGCGTCATTCAGGTGTCGTGTTAGCGTCAGTTTGTACCTGTAGTGATTCTCCATTACTGCTTGTTTCTATCTTCAAACATTGCCTCTCCCTAGCTTCTCTGTTTGCTCTCTTATTCATTCTCCTTCTCTCTTTATGCCCGTCTTTCTTTCTTTCTCTCTATTTCTATATTTCTTTTATCCAGAAGTTTTGATTCTTTCTTTCTATCCTTATCTCCTTCGTTTCTTTCTCACAATTTCACTGTTTCTTTCTTGCTGCTTCTCTTTTTATATGTTTCTCTATCCTTCCTTAATTCTTTGCTGTCATTTTTAATTACAGTCGTTCTTGCGTTTTCCTCTCTCCAGATATAGAGGTTTTCTGCGACGTAGTGACGAAACTTCAGGAGCATGTTCTACAGGTAATTTGGGAAAAAAAAGTGTCAAATCAACTACAGTTCGCTTTGACACCGTTATCCAAGTCACGCGCTAGTGAAGCGAGCCCAGCAGTGCTCTAAATTCATCGAGTTCCTGCTTGTAAACTGTCTGGGACAGTAACTGTGGCTATGTGCTTCTGTTGTGATATGGTGGGATAGTCAAAATGCCCGACACTTTTACAGATAAAGAATATGCCAAAAAATATGTCGTGTACGGTGTAGGCTGTGGAAATGGTAGGGTTGTTGTTGTGGAATACCGGCAAGTTTACCCACATTGCAGAATTCCACATTGTAAAACATATGAAACAGTACACAGAATTCTGAGGGGGAATGGTTCCTTCCCAACAGCGAATACAGAACTTGAACAAAGTGGCGTGAAGGCGATGTTCTGGCAGCAGTGCAAAGAAGCTTAAGTACAAGCATATGCAGAATTTACAGGACTGGTATAGCACAGACAAGGATGGAGAACTTTGCACCGTGATCATTTGTATCCATATTACCTTCAAAGTGTACAACACATTTATCCGGGACATCACTCCAAACGTGTACGATCTTTTGAAAGCAGCAATCACGGTTACAAATTCTTCCTGACATTCTCTTCACGGATGAGCCTGAATTTGTCCTGGATGTTACTACCTACAAAAGGAATTTGCACTCTTGAGTACAGAAAACCAACACCACGTGACACAATGCCATTTTCAACAGCGATTTTCAGTTAACGTGTGGTGAGGTTTATCAGGCAATGTCTTTATCGGACGATACGTTATCGAGGGACATTTACCAGCTCATTATTACAGAGATTTTCTGAAAAATTAAACACTTCTCTATTTAGAGGATGTGTCTCTTGCAACACGAGGACGAATTTAGCTACAACATGACGAAGCACCCCCATGTTTCGGCAGAGAGGGATCGGAATTCTTGAAAGAAAATGATGAAGGAAGATGGATATGAGATGGATTGGAAGAAATGGACCGATGGCTTAGCCCGCTCGATCACCTGACGTGAACCCATCAGGTAGATATCTTTCTGTGGGGCTGCATGAAGTCAAGATTGTGTCACGGTGGAAAACAGAAAGAAGGCATGAATGAAGCCCCTGTTGGTACTAGAATCAGACTGGGACGCATGCTGTGGCACATACAAAGTACAACGATGAGCAGCGTACATACATTTTTAGGTGTGCATTTCGAAGTTTGTTTTAATAACCCTAAAACTTCAATATTTTTCTCAACTTTTAAAATAATAATAAAGGCGGGCTGAAAAAAAATTTTATTCAGCTCTACACTAAGCCAGTGTGTAACTTGGTACCGGTGTCGACAGGAACTGCAATTCAGTAGACATTTGTGCTGCAAATGGCCTGCAGAACACGCTACTCAAGACTAGTCATTACGCCGCAAAAGACTCTGTATATCTTTCAGCCTTCTTTTCATTTATTTACTTTTTTTCATCTTTCTTTCTTCCTCGCTTCCTGCTTTGTTTCTTCCCATTCTTTCCTTGTGCTTGTTTTTACTTTTTTCGCCCTTCATGTAATGTGCCTGACGTTGTCTTAGTTACGTACCTCAGAACTTAAGTTCGAAGCCACATTCCACTCAGAGAACTTCCGTGTCGCATGTAGCTCTATTGTTATCTCTAGGCTCCTTCAAACAGAAATCATCTTGTAGAGAATACGAAACCCCTTAGTTAAATTATGTCGTAACTCATGCATTTTTAATAATGATATCTTTTATCAATCTCGTTTTTCTTCCATTTTTTCAAGTTCATATAGGAAAAATTTAGACTAATTTGATTGGATGGGATTTAGAGGATTAGAAAGGTATATTAAGGTATTACATTTTTATCGACGTTCTTGGCATACTTGCTTTCCTTATTATATTTACAATGCCAGCAACTTGTATGCGTCTCGACATAGCTGGGTTCTGTTTTATTGAATTTAAAGAAAGAAACGTAATGATTTCTCGTAAAATATTAAAATGTCACTCTCGTTTATAGGCGCTTTTCGCAAATATTTTGCGAGAAGTGTTTTATCTTCGTCCTGTTTTTCTGTCAGTCGCATGTAAATTTCGGCTCCACTTGAAAGGATTTTCATGAAATTTGGTATTTGGGGTTTGTAGTAAAATTTGTGGGTCAAATTCAAGTTTTATTAAAATCGGACAAAAGTAACAGACACTTTGTATGATGATCTACGGACATTTATGATCCCTAGCCGTTTATGGGAGAAGTACAAGAAATACGGCAGAACCGGAGAGCACAGGAACTGTTGGCAGTCGAAATATGATGTGACGCTACCTAGACGAATTTGTGTACCGGGTAATTAGGGCGAAAACACAAACCTATAGTCATATTAACATGTTGCGTAATTAGGGTAAAATACTAACTTAAAATCAGAACAAAGCAAAAATACTTACATATGTTCATAATATTTAATACGTTTTGCTCTCTTATCTATTGTAATTACATATTATGTCCTACATAGATACGATTTTTTGTGGTGTAATATACGTAACAATGCAATGACGTAGACTGCGTGTTGTTTTGTCATGGCCATATGCAGTTTTTATTTCCTTCTTCATGCGATTCTCATGCTGCATAATTAAGGCATTTATAGACTTGCGAAGAGTATTTAATATTTGTTGTTTATTTCTGTGTATGTAGATTATGAATGTACCGAAAATTGTGTAGGAAATGTTGCTTGTAAATGCGATAAGTAACAAAGAAAAAGAGGATTAGATATCAGGGAACTCGGTTTTACGCTACAGCGTCATTATTCGACAGATTTTAGTCACTTAGCTGTTCATATGTTCCGCGTTTTGTGGGGAATCAGGAGGTTAATATGATTCGTCTCTATACTCACACGTTTCTGACTTGTAGTTAATATAATTCGTCTTTATACTCACACGTTTCTGACTTGTAGTTAATATAATTCGTCTTTATACTCACACGTTTCTGACTTGTAGTTAATATAATTCGTCTTTATACTCACACGTTTCTGACTTGTAGTTTTTCGGAATAACATTTTGGACTAGTTTCTCACCAACCTGTGCCCAGTTGATATGTCACTTTTTTAAACCTAAATGAATAAGAAGATAAACAAGGTAATTGGGACATAAACAAGGAAAGTGTTTTAGGCTTTACAGCTAAAGTAATCTAGAAATTGGGGCGTATCTTCTAGCATATGCTTTCTGTGGTGCTTATGGTCGAATATGGCTCAGCTGTTACTATGTTGAACTTAATGGGCCTGCGATATTTGATGCTCTAACAGCTGTGGGTGAGAAGATCACTGTCTTAAGGCATGTGAAGCTGTGTAGTCTGGTAGAAATGTTTCGACGTTTCGGAGAAATGAAGTATCTCGGACAGGCTATACAACACTAGCATCGGAGAAGAGAGTGATTTTCACCTGCTGTACTTATCACTTGGAGATAGACTGGGCGCTCTTAAACAAATAAGCCACATACTATTTTTTTTCATTATGCCCCTCTCTCCCATCTTATATTTTCTGACGTGGGTCAGTTTGCCTGAGAACTCTTGAAGAGAGTTGGTTCAAAGCGCTACGCTAATCAAACGCTCGTTCCAGAAGGCTCTAACATTTCGCATTTTATATCTCATATTAAATGTAAAAAAATTGTAATATTTCAAAGTTCAAAGAAGATAAGTATGTATTTATGTCTGTATATATATATATATATATATATATGTATCGTCGAGTTAAACTGTAGCTTCGTAAAGTTGATATGTAATATTTGATACGTATTAAGAACACTCTAAACACTCTAAAGCGGGATAGAGGTCTGTTACGAGAAATGCTGGAAGGCTGAGTAGAGACCAAACGTACAGCATCACGTAGACGTTCAACAGAAATTTAGTTTGTAGGCGCGTTTGAAAATTGCAAAAAGCGACTATTAGTTTCGTCATGCCTGCCTGTCTGTCAGTATCTGTCTCTCTGTCTGTCCGCCCGCATGGAAAAACTCGGCTCCTACTGGACGGATTTTCATGAAATTTGATATTTGAGCATTTTTCGAAACTCTATCTAGAAAATGCAAGTTGCATTAGAATCTGACAAGAATAACGTGTACTTCACATGAAGATCACTCTACATTTATGAGCATATCTCCCTTAATTCTTCTTAGAATGATAAATATTTCAGAAAAAATTGTAGATAAAATCAAAGCACACATTTCATATTCAAAAACTTGTTTCCGATAATCGTGCCGTTTATGAGATAATGTGGAAGAATATGGTAGAGCCGGACAGGCCACAGATGACAATATAATAGGCTTATGCGCTTTGCATGCTGGATACCTGAGGCTACAGACACACTCGGAATTTGTAATACTTATTGCTTTTCCACGGCAACAATGGTTACGCGAAAGCTACTTGATATTACGTTTATACGTGCATTGCCTCACTTGTTAAGAATTTAAACATAGATTTGAACTCGTGTGCTGTTCGCTGTGTGATTGATGTGAAGACACATTACCGAACTTCAGAGTGGGGTGGGTGGCACTCCACTCCTCACTCGGGATATCCGAGGCTCATATATCAGACAGAAGTCCGGTTATCCTGACAGGCTGTCCGCCATTTTTGTTTCATGTACGCTAATTCCTGGATACTACCACACAAGGACCGCTTCCTTTCACATCCTTTCCAATTCTTTAATCACTAATCATTATTCCTGTCTTTCGTGGTTTATGTGTAACGAATTGCCGAACGGCGCTCTTGAACTATATCACTCATGCTTCGTTTTCCGGTTGTCGCTCTTTCACGTCTTGGGTCTGAGGCCAGCTACCTTGTGTGAGGTTTTGCATACATTTGGAAAGGTTAAAGGTAACGTTCACCCTAGAACAGGCCAAGAAGTGCCATAGGGCCCAGAAGGGAAGTATAGATGTACCTCTTCTGTTTCTTTAACCTTGGCGCTAGGTGGTGTGGGTGGTCAACGACAAGCTTTGTCCCGGGAAAGAGAACCGGTACCCATTTTACAGGAGGTTCGCCCTAGAATAGGCCATGAAGCCCCATAGGGTCCAGAAGGGAAGAGTAGGTTTACCTCTTCTCTTTCTTTAACCTCGGCGCTAGATCGTATGGGTGGTCAACGACACGCCCCGGCCGCTTTGTCCCGGGAAAGAGTACCGGTACCCATTTTAAAAAAGGCTGGGCGGGCCCCAGAGTCGTTCTGGGCGGGTGCCGAAAATATCGCCCCCACCGGGATTCGATCCCTAGACAGTCCAGTCTATAGCGAGTCGCTATACCGACTGCGCTATCCCGGCTCATCCGCTTACATTTTTAGCTTCTTTAATAACATGCCGGGAAGTACGTCAATTTAAGTCAAGCCCAGCACAAAACACCTTCCCAGAGCTACAATAAGTCTTCATTTTCAGCCTTCCATTTGTATACTCTTTTATCTCTGGTTGTTGTCTTTTAAATCGTGTCTTTAATTTTACACATATAAATGTGATCATTTTTTATTTATAAAGAGAGCCAGCAGAAGAAATTCTCCCGTATTGACGGTAATGTTCAGTTTAGACCTGTTGTCACTGGTGTGTGGCTGCCGCACGCGTTGTTTCTAATTTAGTTACTCCATTTCCACGTTGGTACAATATTTGTAAATTCAGTACCTAATAAATAAATTTATAACGCATTTTAGCATATATTTTAGACAGCCGTTAAAGACCTTGAGCCACTCTATATTATTAGGGTCTTACGAATTTGTATATTTTGCGACATTTTCTCTTCATTTCGATCAAGACACTTGTCTAAGTGTTTTTGGATTTACCGAAGACGAAATTCTGATAACCGTTGGTCTAGATCCTAAGAGTCCAGAGGTCTGCCCGCCTGAACTTAGGGCAGCGGCCTGCCTAAGTTTATGTATCAAACAGTTTTATTGTTTCATTATGTAGCATACATAAACTAGTAGGTTAGTGAGGGTAGTTCAGCGTGTTAGACACCGCTATCTTCATTGAGTGGATCATAATTGGTCTGTGACAGGCATCAGATCTACGGTTGCGCATTTGTTTACGAATGAAGCTTGTTAAACTGATCCTTGGACCGGTTTTGTATTACTACCTTTACTTACTTACTTACTTTTGAATACCTAGAATGTCCGTATACGAATGGATTATGATCATGTCGCCCGCTATAAAGAGGTTTGACACCCCTGGTCTGGAGAACTTGATTAAAATTTATACATAGAAAATAAACATGTTACTCTAAAAATGTTTCGAAGTCATATATTTAAACCGTGAAATTTATCACAGCCGGTTTAAGAAGTCCGGAACTGTTAAATGTTTATAAAGCCACTTTATACAATGGTGTCATGGGTTGTGGCATATCATAAAGTAAAGGTATTCCCGAGTGACATGAATCTTATAATTTACATCGTACTTCTCATGTCGCCTGTCTTCATCTTTCTATTTGGTTACAAATCTCATTTCCTGCTTTTGTTTTATGAAGAAGTGCTCTTTGTATAATTAAGGACTTTCCAGACATAGTTGCTTAATTAAATATCAAGCAAGCAGAAAATAGACCCAGAATAGTGACACCTTTTAGAAAGACAACACACCAAGACACTCACCATTAAACACTATTTAAGTCTAAAATATGCTGTTGTCAATGTGTCTGTTATAAATTGCTTGCTAGCAAAATAAGTAGTATGAAAGTAAATGTAAACAATTGCACGTGTGTAGATTATAAATACTGGGTTTATTATTAATTCTATGTCTTAGGCATAAAATTGAATCGTTAATAGTAATAAAGACCAGGAACAGACGACAGAGATGCTACACAAAAGAACAGCTGCTAATATTTTGGTGTTCTTGGTTTAGAGAAGATTTTGATGACAAATGTTTGTGTGACTTATCACCATTCCTACACTTAACGGTAAGCTGCAGCTCACATGCATTTCATCATACATGAATAGATAACTGAGATATTGGCGGGAAACGTTTTGTGTCAGACTTGCCAATGGCGGTCTTGTTTTCGTAATATTAAAGATGTAATTGTAAAAACGCTAACTACTTCTCTTTGCGGGATTCATAATTCATTTAAGAGCGGCTTTTACCATAAATGATGGGAAAATAAGAATGTTGTTACGTTGATTTATTTAGCGGTTATTGAAGTAGCTGAGATTCTATAGCGTGGAAAGGAACCGTTTTGAGATCTGCGCTCGTCTGGGATTTTACGCAGCGTAGAATGGCAGTTTGTTACCGACGTTTCGAGACAACCTGTCGGTCCTATCTTCAAGGGCTAAGCTGTTTGACCCTTGAAGATTGGACCGATAGGTTGTCTCGAAACGTCGTCAAAATACTACCATTTTACGCTGCGTAAAATTCCACAAGCGCGCAGACCTCATTTACACTGCGGCGGAAGACTGAAATCACGAAGCCGTTTTTTCTTATTTGATGTATTCTTTAGGCATTTGCCTGGAGAGACTGAGGAAAATCACAAAAAACCTTCATCTCGACAGCCGTCTGCGGGTCAATGTTTAAGCCGGGACCTCCGGACTGTTAAGCATTAGAGTCTTTTTCCACGAGCGGGTTTTAGCAGCGCTGCCCACTGCCGCTCTGGCAGCGGCTGGCTGTGGTTGTTTATGCGGCGCTGCTAGTTGGGGGGGGGGCAGCGAACGCAGCGCCTGTCGTGGAAAAGCAGCCTTGGTGTCATAACTGGATAGCAGTGCTTGGATAAATGTCTGTTAGCGACGAGTTCTGAGGTAAGCTTAGGCAGCGGTCTTGGCCTATACTAAGGTACCACCCAAAATATTTTCAGGGACTGAGAAAAATGATGAGCAAGTCACTTAAGATAGTCGGCTTCCAGTGTACATTTCAAACCCGGAACATGTCAAATAAACAGCACCAAGTGGATAACGTCAAATTTATCGATGGGAACATGTCATTTGCAGAATAAGTTTGCTAAAACGGCAATTTTCAAGGTTACACTTTCTTTATTTAAAAGGTATAAAATTTATTCAGCGACATGTATACCCTATTTCCGTAACGTCGCATTTACAGAAAAGCGTATTTTTGAGTTCCTTTAGTTTTATAATTTACGGTAAAATTGTTCACCCCTGAACTAGGGACTTCGCCTACATCTTCTTTCAAGTGCCTTAATTCCTGGAAACATCCTGTCTTACGTAAGGACTGTGATATATCCCCCACGTGCAACAGCTCAGCACCCTCTTTGTAACTTAGTAACCACCTACCGAGATGTGCCATATTTTACTTAAATTAAAAGAGGTGTAATCCCGGATCCTGAAATCGTGTCAAGATAGGAGCCGCTACAAGTGTGTTGAACAAGTCTCTGAGTGCCACCTGCTTTATTGTAGGGTAAATTAAAGTAAACTTTTCGCTCTTCACAACCTGATGGAATATGGGTGAGTGGTGTTGTAGCTGCAATCATAGTCAGCTTCACGCCTCTTTCGCTTTGTCCCCAGTGATAGAGCCGCCGGTTACCATTTATTAGGATGCTGTGTAGACCCCGGACTCGGTCTGGACGTTTTGAAGTCGAGAAAAATCTCTTGCCTTTGCCGTGCATTGAACCAATGCTTATCGGTCATCCAGACCCCAGACTATTTGTGCCGTGATGAGGAAGTTAGATTCTATACACCCTGTAACTCATGATGTAACGCTGTTTCTTGTAATCCTAACCCCCTCCTGCATCCGTTTTCTGACGTCTTTGAAACTTCAAGTTCGCTTGGTAAGTTCTTAAAGCGACATTTACGTAATCTGGTCTCGGCCAGGGATTTCAGTATAACGTTCGGTGAGAAGAACTTGTGACGAGGCTGTTCATGGTCGTTAGTAGGTAAGTTTTGTTTAGTTTATTATACTCTTACTGCGCCATACAAATTGCGGTTGGGTTTATTATTGTTTTTGATTTGAGGCAAGGTGTGGGAGTGACCCATGTGGTAGTATCAGACAGTCATTCTTTAGCGGACAAGTGCAATACCGGAAGCCATTATGTTTAATTATTTTTTCATTATTGTGTATTTATTAATCCATTAGTAAATTTGTTTTCTTAATTTTTTTATTTGTCCTGGTAACGGAGGGTGAAGTACCTTCCAAATTTTTGTTTCAACAAAAACAAGAAGGTGGACAACGTCAAATATTTGTGTCTCCTCGTCAACACATCGTCATCGTACAATTTTAGGATAATCTTATTGCTGTGCGGGGTTTAATACGCAGGTAATTTAACATTGAAATGTTTGATCCCTAAGCAGAGTGGCTTGTGATAAAAATTACCTTTTTTCCCGGAACTGTGGCACGACTGTAGGAAGATTATAAAATCCCAACACACTTCACTGAGCAAAACAACCGTGCAGTATGTTCAAGCGCATGGACACTTTAATCAGTTCCGTGAATCTGTGAAAAGAAAAAATAGTACATGGTTCATGTACCAGAGTTCCCTCTGAAACTTCAATATTGAAACGAACACGTTTAATTTAACGAAAAGGGCCTAGACTTTTCTCCGGAGAGATGCATGCTTCAAATCTCGGCACTCTCATGGGATATCCTGAACGAGTTTTTCATAGTTTTCGGAATTTCTCAATATTATTTCAAGGTCAGAATATTGATTAAGCCATGACGACTTTTTTACGAACTTTTCCAGTGCATCATTCGTCATTTATTCTGCTAACATCAACATATCAGCAGCGATAGGGTGTAAGCCACTTTTGGCCTATTCTGTCTTCATGGGTGTTGGCCTTGCCATCTTTTTATTGTTCATCCTTCCTTTATTCTGTCAGTCGGAAAGTATTCATACACTATTTTTGGAATGAGTGTATTCTTTGTTCTTAATAAATATTGTGTCCATTTGTATCCATAGTCCGCAGTCACTTCGTTTAGACTGTATATGTTTAGTTATTCTCTTGTTACTTCATTTGGTTTATGGCCATATATGGTATATTATGCAAATTATCTTTACAATTTTATCTCCACTCTCTCATTTCTTCTTTCATGCTCTTGTAATAAATATAAGTTTTAAAACTTTCGCGGCGACATGATTCAATATAGTTTTCTCGGGCGCACAGCC
>JAKCWW010000894.1:206-23705 GCA_026260175.1 Reticulitermes lucifugus | reverse complement strand
AGTCCCCGAAACGTTGTATTCAAACGAATTGACGCGGCTTTGCGCCCGAGAAAACTATATTGACTCTTGTAATAAAGTCCAATTCCCACGTTCCTATTATGTAAATAATTATGATTTTCTATGATGCACCGTACCCGAAGTAGTTAAATTCTTTTATCTCTTCAACTACTTTTTTTCAGTCCTATTTTTCTCTAGTCCAACTTTTTTCATATTCATTTCCTGTATTTCCTGTTTTGTGTTTCTGAACTTAGATCTGGTCTTATACCTTATTTTATCTGAGGTGTAGCAAGTAGATTAATTTTTATATATATTCCTGGACATGCTTTTAACAGTGCACGTCTAAATAATCTTACCTAGACCTTTGAATAAATGCCTTTTATTTTGTGCCAATACAAATCTCTCACTTATTTTTTGGGTTTTATGTGTCTCCTGAATACTGTATCTAGTTTCCCGATTTTGATCTAGCAGTTTATATCTTAGCCCAATTTTACATTCTGTTCTTTACGTTTAAATTGGTTTGTTTGCATTTCATTAGCAAATGTTTTTACATCAAAAGCCCGTTTATTAATTTAAGTATATGAATATTTCCTAGAAAGTCATCTTCTGCAAATCGTTGCTGTATAATTCAAGCACAGTTAGCATATAATGAATGTATTTGATACGAGAGGGAATGAGAGAAAGAAACGAAAGTAAGAAACATAGCAATGGAAGAAAAGACAGAAACAGCATCGTAGAAAAAGGTGCTGTGTAAAAAAGGGAGATAAGAATGAAGTAAACTGTGTTTCTTTAGATCACTTCTCTACAAAAATTGGTATGTTCAGTTATATGCAAAATAATTCTACAGAGAGAGTTGTAGGCCTATAAGGGAGGAAACAAAAATTTTCTTTAAAAGGTACAACCAGCTTGTAAGAACTTCACGCAAACACAATTTGAATTTACATATGTTTACCCAAGCTTACGCTGGCTATTGATGTAAGAAGCATGAAAATCTTATAAAGCCACGTCAGAACCATGAGTTTGCTGTTTGTGTATTTTTCCATCATGGACTCTTGGAATTCGAAATACAAATCTGCACGTGTCCCAAGCTTGGGGTATGTAAATCTTGGACTTCCAGCTCTAAATGGAGAATCGTTACCAGAAATGCTCACGGTGAATAAATGTTTAATGCGCGCGATAAAGCATACGAATTTTAGTTTCGGGCCCACTTGTCTTGACTGAAGCTAACGTGGTTTTTCTCAGATACTGATTCATGACAATGTCCGAAAAAGGCCACGGCCACGTTGATTTCAGCCCTTTCCTTTGTATTTGACTAAGTGGTGGCATTTAATTCTACACTAACGTCCATAAGAAAATAAACATATCGGTAGTTTTCATGTCTCCTGTGCGTGTTATGCCTAGCCATATCATACTGTTTGCCATGATCAGATTACTGATAGTTGATAGAACACTATTAGTCATTGAAAACTGGGAGATCAAGAAATTAACAAATATCTCAAACGATTTTTCTTACTTCAGAAACAATATTGCACAAAATTTCGAAATGTAAAACAAGTTTGATTCAGTAGATCGACATAATACAGAGAGACTTCCAACATATTAAAACTTACGAAGACCCTAAAGGTACCGGAGAATGAATTTGAAGAACATAGAGGGCGAATGAGTTCGGAAGGGAATAATGACCTCTTATGTCTTCCAAATTTTCTTTATTATTATTATTATTATTATTGTTGTTGTTGTTTAACCTTTAATCATTTCCGCTCTTAATAGCTCGGGCCATACAGCGTCGATTCCTAGATTGGATAATAAATAATGAACTATGCAATATGTGAAAGTAAGTGTTTGGTTCAGTAGTCTGAAGCAGTATCACGTAATTTGCCCGGACGGACAGACGGAAACAACGAAAACAATATTAGCGTAGTCGGTGTTGGAACTGGAGACGTCAGTAATACGTGTCAGACATTTGTGTTGATGGTGTATGAATATTGATGTTTACTTAATACCGTAGCTTATTGTAACAGATTAGAAATAGTTCTGTTTCGAATATGCATCTAGGCGATTCTTCACCTTGACTTTTCCTAGTCTTTGCGCGATGCGACTTCTAATGGTGCAATTACAGTGACAATTAATTCTAAGAGTCAGAGTGGAAGCGTCCGTTCCTGGTAGGTACAACTTTGAGACTTTTTATTTCCGACATACATTCCAAGTAAATGTACGCAGGAAGGAAGAAGGAATGCTTAGTTGAAAGGCGTTAAAGGAAATCGGAAATTAGAGGTGCCTGGATTTATGTCATGATAGTATTGAAATGGATCTTAGATAAATAATGTGAACTGCTATGACTTGGATCAGGTTAGGGTCAAATGGCGTGTTTTGTGATCCCAGTTTCTTTCTTGGAACTGAAATCTTCGAATACACAAATGCTGGAAGTGGAGTGAAGTGTATCAGGTTGGAACAAATGGCTCGTTGCTATGATCCTATTTGTTTCTTTGAATTGAATTTCTTGAATAAATACACGTATTATGTGTCAAGCATCCAATTAGTTTCAAACTGCGCACAACAACACCCTAATACTCACTGATTTCACCCACGGTTCCTGTTTCTTGTAACATTTTAATACCAGCGTAGATTTGTGTATGAAAGTGAACCTCTACACTACCTACCTGTCACATTTTCTCAAGAAGCTTCATAATACGATGAATGTCTTCAACCCACACACCAACATAAATAAAGTGAAAACTCTCATATTCCTCAGGGAATTTCAGCTTACATGTAAATGTATAACCCCCGTTTAACCAGAGGCGGAATTAAGAAAGCTGTAACTGTGCGCAAATATTAGACAAAACAGAAAGTGCAGCACCGCTATGCCAGATTTCATTATCGAACAAGATCAGTGTCAGTTAACTCCACTGCCCATCCTTTGAATTTATTTCCCTAAACTGTTTTACAGCTACTAACTCTGTGACAGTATAACCCATATCAGACCTCATACACTTCCTGTCCCATCAGTCTGTCGCACTAAAACCAAATGTTATCTTACGCATAGTTCGTCCAGCAATGAATAGCGGAATAATGTGTAAAATACGAATTGGAAAGAATGTTAAAAGAGATGATCATTGTCTGCGGTAATTGAGAAAACCATGAAGAAAACAAGTCGATATAAATATAAAGATTTGTGGGAAATGACGCCGTGTCATTTTGGCCTTTATCCTAGAAACCTATAATATTTATAGGGCTTTGTAAATTACAGATTTCCTATTAGGGATACCTGGACTCCGAAAGGAAATTCGAACTGTGAAGCTACTGAATACGAAGTAGGAATAATCAGTACTCGATCGTTATGTTAATCGATGTCTTCGATAAGTGTGAAGCTTGGTTTTTTACAATGAGACAAGAACATGACTTTATTGGTATGTAAAGTACAGAAGGGATTATTTGGAACGAGAGGGTCTCTGTCACAGGAGGTTGGAAAAAAATTACATTTGAGGAGATTTTTAATTTTTATTGTTTATCGAGTAGTGTTTTGGTGATCAAAGTAATGGGACTGTGATGCTTGCAGCTTGTAGCACGGAGAAAATTAATGTGCACTACAATTTGTAGTGAGGAAGTGTGTAGGGAGAAGGTCAGTTGTGAGGCATAACAGCCATGCGAGAAGCACTCGTGAGCACGACTGTGTTCAATTGTCTGTCCTCGTTCGCCCTAGGACGTTCAGTAAAACAAAAGACAAGGAACAATTACCTATGGTATTTTCTTACCATGTTTCATATTATTTTTGCCACATTTACTTACTTGTTTATTTGAAATGCTCTAAGAACTGAATTTTTTTTTCATAGAATTTTAGGAGACTTATTAACAAACTGTAAATCCTGGAAGTAAGCAGTCGTATGCCAATTCGAGGACCAGTTTTTTATGGTCGCCATTTTACCAATCTTCATATATCCGAACCATCATGTGAGCAGGCCATCTATTCCCCGCTCAATTTTCCTGTAGAAATGACACCTAACCACAGTTGACTGGTAATAAATCTCAGTTTTAAAGTTAGGCTGCCTTTTCTCCCTCCATCCGCCCGTCCCGTTTTTGTCTCATAGCAACTGTATCGGCTCACGTGGCATCAAATTTACTTTATAAAATTTTTGCGCTAGGAGCAGATTGACATTTGACATTTTAATTCCAAAATCCGTTCTCTAATTCTTCGCTACCACCCGCCTTTGGTACTCAGTAGGTGAGCTCTAAATTGACTTTTGGCTAGAGAGACTGAAACAAACCACGATTAATCTCTGTGTGATTAGTCGATGTCCCGGCCGAGATTTAAATCAAGTATCTGCCGATGCAAGTCAAGAACTTCTTGCCTCAGATAATTCACTCTGCTTTCCGTCACATCCTTTCGCTCTCTGCCGTTTTTTTCCATTTTATTACTTTATTTCAAGAAAATTCAACGCCTCTTTCGTACTTACAAGTTGTTAAAAAATAAAATTTTCTAGTGTGAGAATTATGGTAAGGCGTATCAGTTTGGTATTCGCCCAGTAACAGCGACGAGCACTGTGTTGGGATTCGAGGAAGATAAAGTTGAAGGTGGGGGAGCTTCGGAAGTAGAGACAAAGAAAGAATCCAAAAGGGATGGGCTAATGTGAAACAGACAGGTCAAGTTCAAGTGTGTATAAAGAACAAGGTAGTAGGAATTAAAGCTGACAAACGCATGGAGTCTGGATAATGTCGTCGGTGTAGTGACTAGGCTGAGGACTGGACGACTAAGAAATTATGTTTCGATTCCCGGCAAGGAAAAGAGAGTTTTCTCGTCTCTAAATCGCCTAGACATTATCTGGGACCCAATCATCTGCCTATTAATGAGTACCGGGAAATGTTCTCCGCGCTTAAAGCGGCCGGAACGTGAAGTTGGCCAGTCACCTCGATCTACAAATGTGAAGAATAAGTGGAGCTACACATCCACTATCACACTATGTCTTCATGGCATACACAGGGAAAACTTCAATTTATAATAAACAAATTTGCTAATTATGTCCTTAATGAAATTTATGTAGCTGTGTTCGAAGTTTTAAAACCCTTTACTTTTATCCTGAAGATGGAGGCGGTAGGTTCTTCTGAAACTATGGTAACCACGTAATAAACTATAGTTCGTATCCATTACACGGACAAACGAAACAAACTAATCATCATCACAGGGTTGCACAATAAACTTCAAGGCTGCTGTGCGTCCGTAGAATCTGATGAGTGGCCCTACACCAAAATATAAAAGCAAAAAATAGCTGTAAAAATGTCAGATCTCCTTTAATGACACATTAATATTAAATTCTCACTTTGTACCCACTTCAGAAACAAGAAACACTGCGGAATTTTAAAGGCTTTTTTATTTACAAAGAAGACGAATGTAAGATAATTTGGCTGAAGAAACTTCTTGGAACTATGAATACGTTTAAAACTTTTTCAGTTTATTAAAATGAAGAAAAAGAAATGGTTTGAAATTCAGTTCTTCTGCGACATGTCGCCGTGAAACTTGATAAATTATAACCGACATTTTATTGGAGTTTGCTGCCTCCATCTTCAAGGTCTATGCAGTTCAGGAACAGTACAGTCATAACCATGAAGTAGGCTACCTGCGTAACTTCGTATACGACAAACAGCGCTGCTACGTTTATTTGTATCGTATGCTACAAATTCTGTGGTAAAATGTTGGGTCGGAGACCAGCTGTCTTGACCCGATTCTTCGTGATTTCCTTCATTCCAACACAAATGCTAGAATAGTAACATAAACTAGGTCACTTCCACTTCCATTTACGCCCATTGAATTGATCACTGAGTAAGCTAGTCATGCATAGAAGCTTCTGAGTTTTATTCAAGAGGTGCCTGCTTAGACCGAAGTTTCTTGTGGTTTTCCTCACTCTCAAACCCCCCCCCCACCCCCATGATTTCGGGATAGCGACTTATTTCAGTAAAGTCGCAACTGCTTTCTTCCGTATCCTTTACAATTAACCATTCACTAGTCGTGCTGTAATTTGACGCTCTAAATCTGAGATAATGACATTTCGGTAAATAAGCGTGCCGTAAATAAGAACAAATGCCATTCACTATCATCTACCGTCCGCTACTACATTACTACTAAGCCCACTAAAATGAAAGGACAACAAATTAGTATATAGGAATACGAGAAGTAATTCCAAGAAATGTTAATTGGCAGTATCCTCTTGTCTTCATAAGGAATACATGGCTTGCAATTTGAGTGATTAAGTGCACGTACTGTGAAGCAGCATTCCTTTCCACGTATACAAATATTCACTAAACGCCTAAGGTAGGAAAACTTGGTTGAGAAGTAGAACTTGATTAAGATTCAACGAACGGTATAGTCTGTTCAGACTTGAATAAGAAACATCAGTAGCTTCCTATTATTTCATAAGACAACTGCTTTTATATATGTTTTCTACCTAAACTAATGTTACTTAAAATAATCTTATCTTAATATCATCTTTTCTCCTTCAGTTTCCTATTTATCTTCATCACATATCACGATATAGAAGTTACTTTCTTGTGATTAGATACTTCCAGGATGGATTCTTCGCCAGAAAACGACCCTTCAGTGTATTTCTAATATTATTCTTTTCCTATATTTTGACTGTAATCACCCACATACACCAACAAATGCACACAATTTATATAAATCACAAGGTTTATGTATATGGATCACGGAGTTCATGTATTTGGATGATCTGTGATCTTATATAAATTGTCTGCATTTGGTGGTGTATGCGGGTGACTTCAGTGTAGTACTGAGTGTGACCCTAAAGTGGGTCGCAACGCCTTAATTATGCAACTAACAATCCTGTAGTTTCTGATTGGTTGGAACAAAAATAATATGCTGAAAAAGCATCTTTATTTCACTGCAGGTCATTTAGAAGATTACGTTGAAAGCTTTCCTTGATAAATTATGTCAAAATTAGTTCAAGTCACTTAATATTTTATATAGGTCTATTTATGCAGCAAGAAGAGTGGTATAGGCTTCATGTGTGGCATTCTCACAAAATGTGGAAATACACGCAAGTACAAACTTCGTAAGACTGGAAGCGTTTGCAACGAAAAAGAAACTTCTAAATTGATCTCGGGCTATCAGCGGCGCCAACTATGGTATAAAAATTGGCGTTTCAGAGACATGGTCAATTCCAAAGTTGGCGAAAAAGCATGTTTCTGAAACGTTGGTTTTTGGCCCATGATCGGAGAGGATGATAGATAACAGAGCAATGTGGCGTATAAAGAGAGATGCAGCTTGGTGGACTTCTGTGTGCGTGGGAAGCTACCGCAAATAAATCTGAACTCAGAGAAACTGTGTGTATGGGTGTAAATTGGGTTAAACTGGCTCAGGATATTGCCCAGTGTAGGGCCGTTGTAAAATATTCTAAGAATTTCATCACAGGCGAGAACTTTTGACCATCACTGCGATATGTATTTTCACAAGATGTACCCTACAACATGGAAATAATATTTGACCCCTAAAAGCACAGTGGTTACTAACTAACTAACTAACTCCATGGAGCAGAGTCCTTCTTGAGATGCTAGCAGGTCGTCAGCTAGTCAAGAAATTCCCCGCATTTTATGGAAACCGAAGGTTCAACACCGCAGTCACAAGAGCCCGCCACCTGTCCCTATCCTGAGCCAGAGCAAATCAGTCCATACTTTCCCATCTCAATTCTTAAAGATCTATTTTTAATATTATCCTCCCATCTAGGCCTAGGTCTTCAAAGTGGTCTCTTTCCGTCTCCTCTCCCAAACAAACCCCTGTATACACCAACTACCTTTCCCAGACGTGCCACATGCCCCGCCCATCTCATTTTTCTTGATTTGATCACCCGAATAATATTTGATGAGGAGTATAGGTCATGAAGCTCCTCGTTATGTAGTCTTTTACACTCTCCTGATATATAGTCTGCTTTACCATTCATAAACTCTGATTTTTTCCCTACACAGTGTATTTACGTGTCCGTGTAATGATGAGAAAGGCGATTATTTTTGCAACTTTTTAAATAATTTTGTCTTTATAATGGAAACTGTGAATGTTTACTAAGAGATAATAACTAAATATTTGTGGACCGAACACATGAATTTTAGGCTGCAAAGCTTTCTATGCAAGGTAATGACAAACCGAAAAACTCCGCACTTTGATTAATAAGAGGGCACAAAACCGTTTCCAATTCCCCCCCCCCCAAAAAAAAATACTCGTCTCTATTTGTTATTGACCAGCATAAAGCTCTTTAAAATTTCAAATTGAAAATTTAAAAATTCCCATGTCTTGCTACAATTTACACTTTCATATTGATCTACACTTATACTTCGTAATGTCTGAGGAAAAGGTCTATTCTGAAATTGCAGTTTCACTGAACATGCACACCATGAGATGGAAAATGCCTTGACATCTTGATGTATTGCATATTAGCAAAGGAGAAGAACGAAATAGGCCTGACTACGTATCTGTCGACTACTATTTTAGCAGTCGCTGCCACCTGATGTACGTACCTGTAAATAAGAAAGACTTGCTGCATGCGAACAGAATAGCGACAGAAATGTACAAATGTTGCTGTTCTGGCGTGTGCAAATAATATATCGGTTTAAAAGGCACCTCCGGAATATAATACTAAATTCATATGACGGCGAATCATTGAACATTGCAATCTATCTCTTTTGCTGTAAACGTAGACGCGAAATTTCAATTTATTTTAAATTCTGTAATTTAAATATAGTCTCCTGCATTATAAGATTTGTGTTATCACGTCTCTTGTCATTACGTTTCACTCGTTTTTTTCGATGTTGTCTCTTGAATCGTTTATATACATGTACTTTCTCTTAATACAGTTATTTTCTTATCTCTAGAAAACAGATTGCTTCTCAGAACTCAATTTTAAACTCAATTCTCTACGTAATATTTCCCTCAGTTCTTATACGTAAAAACTCACAACTTTCATAAACAAGACGTATTTTTTGCAGTAAAAGTATCTTTAATATGAGATCCAGCACGATAACTTCATTGAACGCTCTATGATATGCTTTGTAGCTGAGAGAATAAACCTAAAAGGAAAGCAAGAGACAAGAGTATTCCTTGCTTTGTTGTGCAATTTAAGCTTATACAGTTTCGAAACTGATGAATTATTTTGCAAATTTATCCATCGAACGCAACCACATGTGGTTATGATTTTTGGTTCAAACCTGGGGCCTTATCGAACTCAGAGACCGACTGTCTTCTCAGATATTTTCGTGTATTTCTTCAGTGCCATTATTCCAGCTCTTTATCTTCTCTCGTCCTTTGTTAGTCTTCATATTCCTACAATTCATATTTCTTTTTTTTGTGTTTTTAAAGAATTTCTCAGTATGTCAGTCTCTGTAGCGTCGATCGTGGAGTGATGGTTGACTTACGAAGTAGATGGATGCAGAAGGAAGCAGTCTAGGCCAGGCGAAGCACTAAGCCGTCATGTTGCCTAGGGGGACTGAGGAAATGTACGAAGGAACTTGGTCAAAATAGCACGTGATTCGGGCTAAATTCTGCCGGCACAATTCTGTTACCGCTACACCACCTGTCTCGGTCTCATCGTTTCTTAATAAACAGTACGTAATACGGGCATTTTATGTAATGGTTAAAATACGTGACCAGTGACAAACGCATTAGTTCCAGTAGGCAAATAGAACAGTAGTACCACGATTTCTTTATTCCTTTTCCTTCCAAATCCTGCCAATTTTATCCTTCTTCAGTCATCCATCAATTGATGACCCACATAACCTTTATTTCTGATGCTGACATCAACGTGAAGTAATCCACAACGCAACAACCGTGAAAATATCAACTTTTATACTTTTTAGGACGCTGAAATTTTTATATACGAACTTTGGAAGACATGGACACTTTTTAGAAATCTAAATAATTGAAAACTGGCACGGAAAGTGAAAAGATTATTTGTCAGAATTTCTACATACTATATTTATTTTTCGTGTATGAAATGTTTCATAATTCTTTCAGTCTAAATTTTTAGCCTATGTAACTCAAATTGCACACTACTAAATATTATGTGATCTAAATGCTGACTAATTTTTATTTAAATTAACAGTCAATATTCTATAGGAAGTTAAGTGATGCTTATTGTGGAAACCACATGGAAATGTAGAAAATCGCAGGATTCTATAATGATACATCTTGTGGCGCACATAGTTACCACTGGGATTTAAGCGGCATCGAATTTATTGCATTTTTTCTCACAACATATGTTGTGTATTTTGGTTGAAAATTGCACAACGAATGTGAGGCACGTAGTTAAAAAACAACGTCCTGGGACTGACGCGATCACGCAGGTATGTGTTTGCGCATTAAACAGTTGAAAACGTTTCTGTTTAGTTCATGTTATGACTGCCAGGGACTAGTGAAAATAACGTCCTAGCTAAATGATTTTATCCGTAGCAGCTCTTCATATAAGTCATGTTTTTCTTTGTTTTCACGGAGCAGCGAGCGAATATCAAATTTTGTTTCCAACTCGGATAAGCAGCTATACGAACACACGATGTGTTTGGAACTGTTTATGAAAATTAATATATAGTTTGTACTTATGTTTGCGAATGGTTTGAGAGACTCTGAGAAAGGCACGAGGATTTGGACGATGATATAAGGAGTCGGCGGCAGTAAATTCCTTGAAATCCGAAAACAGCTTTAAAAATACGTCATCTGAACGTGAAGCAGGAAAAGGATATTTGAGATTATTCTTCAACATCTGTGAAAGAGGAAGATCTGTGCAAGGTTTGTTGCACACAATCTCACGGATGAGCAAAAGGAGCAGAGTCACATTTAGTTAAGACTTCCTCCAAACCTGTTACACCCGTCCATACATTCTCAATTGTATCTGTAATGGAGATTAATCGGGCGTTCTAATGCAATCCTGAAACAAAACATCAGAGATTCGAGCGGAGAATAAAATCATGACGAGGGCTGAAAAGTTTCTCTTGCAAAACGAATCCAAAGTTTGTTGATCACTGTTTTGATAAACATAATATAATCCACAACGAATTTATACGGAGGGGCAAGAGTGAAAAGAGAATTATACGTACAGGTGCTGGAAAAGTAACTAAAGTGGAATTGCAGAGAGAGGTTGTCGTTTCGAGAGGAAGACAGCTGGTTCCTTTTGCACGACAATGCCCCTGCTCATTCTACCTTGATAGTGAAGCGCTTTCTCGCGAATAGCGGGGCGGTGTTAATCAGCCATCCAACGTATTTACCCAACCTCGCATGAAAGGAGTTTTTTTATATTCGCCAAAGCAAAAATCTCCCTCAAAGGAAGAAAATTGCAAAATATCGAGGAAATTTAAGGTGTACGTAACCGTCGAAATACATGCAGTTCCTCTGGATTGCTATGATAACTCTTCTGTGCAAATTTTAGAAGGATATCTAGAGCGTGTTGCACTCAAGGGAGATCACTTTAAGGGAAAATGAAGCAATAGTCTTCTGTTTCATGCGTATCTGTTCTCACACACCGAGTCCCGGAATTTTATTTTTTGACGTGGTGTATAAGGGAATAAATGTACTAGTGAGCTGAATGTGGTCTAAAGCAAATCCACATCCAGTTGTATATCAGACCCTTAATAACAGAATCTGTTTATCGATACAGGAGAAAAGGCACAAATGAACAAAAGAGTTACAAAGAAAGAGCTCAGTGAGCGGCCTTTATAGACGGAAATGCGTTAACCTACCCTCGTTTCTGATCCTATTTGGCGATATACGTAGAAGTGATAGTTTCATCGATATATCTGCTGTGAGATGCGAGACTTTCGATGCGCGCATGAAGCTGGAATATCTGGATACCTTCTGGCTCCTTGCAGCCACTCCGTTTATAGCAAAGCATGGTATGACTGAACACTGAAGGCAGATATAGTGTACATGTCAAGTTCCGTGGCTTCACTCTTCGCCTGCATGCGCCTTCAGTAGAAGAGCGTAGGTTACTGTTCTCGGGATGTATATTTCTTCCCTTTTTTCTTTCCCTCTTTTATCTTGGCTTTCTTCGAATACTCTCTTTTACTTTCTGTTTATTTAGTACTTTTTCTCGTTATTCCTAAGTTTTCTTTTTTCTTTCTCTTTTTCCTTTCTCTCTTGTTTCTTTTCTTTTTCTCTTTCTTTCTTCTTTATTTCTTTCCTATTTGCCTTATCGTTGCTAGTCCTTTCATTTGGGCTTCTAAATCACAGTACATTCCTGAATATCGCAAACCGTGTACTGTCACTTATTTTATCTGCACATGTGTAATTCTAAAACTCAATTAGGCCCTATTTCATAACGCTTTCATTTGAAAGCTCTTTTGCGAGGCATAAATACGACATTGCTGTAGACTCTTCCATAGCTTGCAGTGGGTATTGTATAAGATTTTGCTTCGCTACTCGATATCCCACCCCCATGTGTATTCTTATCATCATTTCCACTTCACATACAAAACGTAAGCTTTTATACGAAGAGTAGTAAAAAACGAAAAAAATAGAACACGGAAAATAAGACTGAATCGATAGCTTCCGTGACGGATCTTTCAGCACTTGGGGTGCCGATCTATCACAGAAACTTCGGTTTGCTTCACCTGGCTATACAGCTGTACGTGGTGACCGAAGTTTTCAGTTCATATAGTTCACTAGCTTCAGGGACTAAGTACATTGCACCGTCTCCACACGTTATTACGCTGCCTTCTTTAGATGAGGGTTTGTTAGCTGCAACGCCAAACTCGAGACTGAAGGAGCACTGACTCTTCACAAATATACAGTAAAAGTACCCACAGTTACTCTCCATACCTGAAGGTTGTCTTCTTCTTCATCAGCAACTTGGGGATGTGCCGTGTCATAATTAGAAGAATTTCATGACCTGTTTTTGTTGGGATGGCCACAGTAGTTACTTGGACACGCCTGCACTCTCTTCTACCACTCAAACACTAGGTGCACGGGTTTGAACCCTATTTATGACAATAATGTAGATCTGCGTTCTTTTGTGTTTCTGTTGTCCATCATATTATTATTGAAGGCAGATGCTTGAAAACTAAGGCAAAACTACTATAGTTTATAGTCTATAAAATATCTGATTAATATCAAATTTTGAATAAAAACGGCCAGCTGATTGCAATGTTGTTACAGAAACAACGCACGAACATAGATATGTGATGTCCTACCTCTTACGTAATAACTGTAGTGTTTAGGAAGTTCTAATAATTCCTAAATTATAATGTTAATCGTTTTTCATTGTTCGTAATAACATATTAACCAGTACAATCATAAATTCGAAATAGTGCAGTATGATATAAAGAACTTTGTTTAGCTTTTGCACAAATTATTTTTAATGCTCAATCTTCGACAAAACTTCTCTTTCAGTTTGTTTGAAAATGTATAACACCACGTATCGTTGTAAGTCCCTAACATGATTCAGTTTTTGGCAGCTTAAAATGTTTGCCTTTGAATTTCCATCTACGATACCTTTACATTACTTTAGACACACCAGAAATACTATATTTCAATTCCTGATTTCATGTTTCATTTTATTTTAGAGTTTATAAATATTTAGCTATCAAAGTACGATTTCGAACCGGTGAAATCCTGCAGGCTTACCAAATCTATTCAGCAGATTTAATTACAGCTTGCTTCCATACAATGTAATGTACGAAACAACACGCTGTCACAGGAGAGCAAAATAGTTCTTCACAGACCAGACGAATTCCTTGGGGACGTTTTAGGCAAGGAAGCGAAGTTTCAGTGACAAGTATATTAAATGAAGTCGAAGCTAATGGCGAAGCTGTTTCATAAAATTGTCTTTGAGCAAAATAAAACGTAGGTATGTAGACCTATTCTTACGTTATTTAACGATGACTCTTTAACTGCCTAGGTTATGTAACCCTGAATGATATGGTTATTTGTTAGCGAAGAATGAGGAACGGAGGTGGAAGGATGCGGCGCGCGTGGGGCACAGGAAAACCACAGGCAACTGTAGTCAGTATGACCGGTGTCAGAGGAGGGGGGTTATTTAATCACGAATACTAAACAATCCGCGAAACATGTAGTAACGTCTCAAGTTGAACTACTAAGACGTGACCTGAACCGCATGGCCTGAAGTAGGAAAATGTTTTATTGGAAGAATACTTGGATACAAGAACAATATCTTATCTCTCTAAGGAGCAAAGGCCTATTTCAAGGACGAAGATTCAAGTCTTGTGTGTCAAGGGGTGTGACACCATATCGACTGGTAAACAGTTACCGAAGTACATTGTAGTGCATTATTTCAAGGTAAAGGAGCGTTGGACTGCTTGACACTGAAGATGAAGGAACTGCGTTCCTCCGAAACAGTTACGTGTCGGCAGAGCGTATTATTCCAGAAGATTTGAATTTTCAGGAATAGCGCTGTGAGACTATCAAAACTCGCAATAATAAGACCCCCTTTGTATTCACTGAAGGGCGGCTCACACTGCATCGAAAGAAATATTTCGAATCTAATCAAAGCGAAATATCAAAACAACGTCGCAATGGTGTTTTCTGAATTGGCTTATAACAAAATTTTTGTTTCGGTTTCTGAAGACGTTTTATTATAAAAATTATATACTTTAAGAAGCACTGAGGACATAAAAAATTTAAGGCCCAAATAATTTTAATGGACAATTTTCCGAAGGAAGTGTTTGTTTTTTGAACCATTTATGTTGGATGCCCTGTAGTTACTTATACTTTGCACTGCGACTTCGATCATATTCGGAAGCAAGTGAAGGAGGGTATGGAAAACTAAGTTCCTCACATACTGGTCCTAGTAATTTTCTATGAAACTTTAAAGGGACAATATAGGCTTATATCGCACGCAAGGTACATATTTTCATCTGATTTTACGTTACAGTGCATGCACAGGTTTGTTCTTTCCGAGTAAATAATTTCCTTCCTGTTTTCATATTTCGCCCACTTTCTTTCGCTCATACCTTTCGTACTTTTATTTTCTGCCCTCGTCTCTGCTATATTGTTTTCCCTACCATTTCATTTATCCTTTTGCCCTCATGACATGTCATTTCTTTTCCTTTCGTAATTTTTTAACTTTATTTTCTGTCCTATTTTCTAACGAATTTGTATCTGATTATATATTTATCTATTTACCTGTCCTAACGTCGTTTGTCTCCTTTATGGCTATCGTAAAATAAGCATTACATAAAATTTTCTGAATTACAAAGGCACGTCTCCCTAAATCACAGGCACACATAACTGAATATTAAAGTAGTAGTGACTCTAGAACAAAGTTCATGATACATTTTGAGTGTAATATATGATCTGTTCTGCATATGAACAGTTTACCTAAATGTCACTCAAGATGACCCTCCTACGACCTCGCTTTCGCAAAGTATTTTTTATGTAAACAGGCTTCTTGTGCAGTGCACAATTACTGGACACTTGTGAAACACACCTGTTGTGGACGCCGGCAAAAGACTTTTACAGCCACGTTCGCAAAATTGTCTTCTATTAGCTTCGTCATGTCATGTCTGTCTGTCCGTCCGTCTCTTCGCATAGAACAACTCCGCTCCCACTGGACGGATTTTCATAAAATTTGTTATTTGAGCATATTTCGAAAATCTGTCAAGACAGTCAAAGTTTCATTAAAATCTGAAAAGAATAACGGGTACTTTAGATGAAGACCATTGTAGGTTTATGATCATATCTCTCTCAGTTCTTATTAGAATGAGAACTATTTCCGACAGTTTGTAGAGACAATCAAAACACACATTTTATATTCAATAACTTTTTTTTCGGAAATGGTGCCCTTTATGAGATAATGTGAAAAATATTGTACAGCCGGACAGGCCACAGATGACCATACAATATGGCGGATGCTCATCGCATGCTGCATAACTAAGGCTACAGACACACACTCGGAATATGTAATACTTATTGCTTTACCATGGCAACAGTGAGTAAGCGAAGGCGCCTCGATATTACGTGTATACATACATTGTCTGTCGTTTACATGTGAGGTGGAGTCAGTAGTGCCGTCATGCGGTGAGACAGTATCCAACGTATTTGTTGTGTAATATCTGGAGCTGTAAACCTCCTTTACCTTTGTTCGAAGCGGTTGAGACACACCATTACCGACTGAACATTTTAGTAGAGGAGCTGGAACTCCTGTTTTTATTTGGGAATTCCTGTGTATAACCTTGGCTCATATAGGACCTACTTTTTGTCCTGATAGGGGCTTTTCGTGGTTTTTCCAGTATTGCCAGGCGAATTTTTAAACGTCAGTCACATTAACATCAGCAAAAAAAAAAACGTTAATTTGAGAAGCTACGCAATTAGCTGGCTCCTATCTTTGTTGAAGGGCCATACAAGAATAGTAATGTTTGTCTTGCATAAGTCAGGGTACTGCGATGTTAAGTAAGATTAAGCGTGTAGACTGTAAAGCTGCAGACCGCACTGAACTAATTTAGTACAGGTTTCAGCTGTAGAAATTAATACGCTGGTATTTATACTGATTAATACAGAAGTATTTGTTGATGTAAATCTTATTTACTATAGGAAGATTCTGAAAAGTCAGATGGTTAATTAGTGAGTGAGTCAGTCAGATAGGCAGAAAATAATTCTTTCAACTCTTCCTTCCTTCCTTCCTTCATTTATTAATCACTTAGGAAGTCTAATATTTCATGTAGAATATCCGTGGGTTTTTTTCTACATCTGGGGGTTGTTCTATCCACTTTAACATAAAACATAAGTTGTATTTATTTAAACAGTTACATGCTTCGGCATGTACGTGCCATCAGGCCATTCGGAAAGTTTATATATGTGTAAAATGTCTACACAGTACGTTACAAAAAGAAGTCTTAAAATTGAAAAATGAATTTATTGATAAGTGTAAGATTGCGCACTGGCATTGCTGTAAGTACAGTATAATGATTATTTGCACTTCGTATTGCAGAATATTTTTGTGTGCTCTTGTTATTTTCTTTGGTCAGAGTGTTCGTCTATATGTTTATTTAGAATAAGAAGTGTTCTTTTATGTTTTTTATTCTTTCTCTCACTAAAAAATTGCCATTTTTAGCACGTAAGATTTTTAAATATAATTGCTTCCTTCTGAAATACGAGTATTATTCCAGGAGGTTAAGCAGAAATTTACTGACGTTTTGAAGCAAGATGCTGCCTCTATATTTAGAGTAAAATTCCTCCGAAATGCCGATAATGTTTTACAGACAACAGACATCTCCTTGCATTACCGACAAATCGTCACCGTAACCTTCCCCCGAGGACTTCAATTATTGTTTTGAATATAGTCAGACGTGTCCTGGCAGTCCACTTAGCCAGACAGCCAGTGATGTCAGGCACTGTGTCCTACCACCCCACTTCTCTGCAGAATTGGGTATATATTTAATGACTTGTAAAAGAGACAACGCCTGTGCTAGAATTGCACGTAGGAATTTAATTCAGGCGCTCCAAAATTATCCATAGAGCTCTATGAGGGTGGCAATTAATCCAAAGTGTTGAGTTTCAGCTTGGGGTTTGGTGAATGCTATTTAGATTCGTGGTGAATGAAGAGCAGCAGACGCCGCTGAATTCCGTTGCCGTAAAGGGTGACTTATGAATATGTTACGTTTTACTTTCGAACCTCACTACAGCCCAGAGAAATCTCCCTGTAGTCTTCCAATTCAGTTTATATTCATTTATCACTACGCATATATGACATTCACTTCTCAAGATTTTTATTTAAAAATATCATAAATGTGAAGACTTTCAGCCGTTTTGTTAAATGAAACCTTAATCAGATAGCTGCTGAAACAGGTTGAGAAGATCAAGAATAATCCACATTTGTCATTAACGGGATCTCGCTGTAATATGATGCTCATTCATAAAGAACCTCTAATTTATAAGCAAGTGTCAAACGGAAAGCAAAACTATTTCACAGGTATGAATTATTCATTGAGCAGAAAGTACACACTATGTATCTTATGGCATGAAACTGCGTATTCAACAGCAAAAAAAGTGCGAGATTTGGGTTTCTCACACAGGTTTCTCTGAGGATTCATAACAAAATATAAATTACCCCTATCCCTTGTGTCAAGCAGAAAATAAATATTATCGTAGCAAAAAGTGCTTTTTCAACATAGTTTAAAACACAAATGTTAGTTGAGCTGGGATAGATCATTCGGTGCAATGACTAGGTTACAGACTGTACGACCGAGGAACTGGGGTTGGGTTCCTTGCAAGGACAAGATTGTTTCCATTCCACTAACCACACTGATCGGCACTGGGACACAACTAGCGTCTTATAAATAAGTAACGCAGGTTTTTCCCCTGGGTTGAAGCGGCCTGGGCGTGAAACTAACCCCTCACCTCTATCTAGTGTCTAGGTTTTCTTCCAAATCCTTTTCAGTTCACGATCAATAAATCATCCTAACATTCGACGTTACATACAAAGTGTTACTTGCAGCGTCGTACAATAATCCACAGAAAGCACAGTTTAATCGCGTGATACGTTAAGATGTTGGAAAAGGATAAGCTGATAACACTAGTTTATACATTTGAGGTACCAATACTGGCAACATTTATAGTTAAACTTGGATTTTTAATGAAATACATTGTACAGAAAATGCTCAGAAAATAACACGAAGTTGGTTTCTTCTTCTTTCTCAGTCTTCCTATGTTGAACTCTAGTCTATATCCTGTTACATATAACCCAGTAGTTATCTAGCTCGTGAGGGCGTTGATGTATGTAGCTAATAAACAAACAGCGTGACCGTGTAGCAACACGTGCTATTGAATGAATACTTCCGTTCTTCAACACCTGAACATTTTCTTATTTTGAGATATACCGTTAATTCTGAATTTCACTTTATTTACCCTATTATTCCTATCATTAAATTTCTCGAATCGTCTAGCACAGGGCCGCACCCTTTTTCCAAAAATCTAAGATCGACCTCAAAATTCTGGGCACTGCAATGGTGATAAGAGGCAAGAGCTGTACGGAGGACCCAAAATATTAGGCGCCACCCTAAACATTTTAGTCGCCCGAGATTTTTGCACCCCTCATTTAGCATTTATAATGCCTATATTGGAGGTTTAACAGGGTGGCCATCTGTCCTGGCAAAACTTTTTTTGGTGTTCCTTGGTCACTCGAGAATAATTTCGGGATGTCTTCTCGAAATAGGCTACAATCTATTACTTTCACGTTATTTAAATTCGTTACTCAAAACAGTCTTATATTGGGCGCTGTAGGCATATAATATTGGCTGTTGAAAGCAACGTTAAATGTACCAAGAATGAGTAATTCCTTTTCTCTCTGTTTTTGATTCTGTAGGCGCTTCCTTGTCCTTCTTTCGTTACTTTATTGTTTGTTCTTCTATGCATGATCCTTTATCATCTTGTTTTTTTTTGCATTTATTTAACGAGCTCCAGTCTCAAATTCCTAACGTTTGCTCCGTACTAATGCACACTGGCAGCAAACTCTTAATTATAGGAACTCTGAGGTATTCCACCCCAACGGACTGTAAGGGAGAAAGCCGGAGTAGCTTTGATGGGATCTGTGGGCTGTGTGGTTGTTACGTCACTCAGACATGCTCGTAATCTCTGTGATGAAAATTAGTGACGGCTGCAGTTAACTCGAACTGAGAAGTAGGGGCAGTCCGGTCATTAATAACAGTAGCTGGCAATGCTAATGATGGTGATGATAATGGAGATAATGCCCAGGTTATAATAATAATGCTAATTGTGATGGTGGTCTTTGCGTCTAAATTACTCTTATGTTGATGCGCAAGTAGTTACATATAGGACCAGAATATGATAGCAAACGCTTGATATTTATTCGTTATGTGTTTTAACAGAAAAGGGTGGAGTGAATAGCGGCTGATCTAAAGATCAGAAGCTGGTACCAATAAACTGCACTGGAAGGAATGCCTGAATTGTCGATATCACATTAAGTTTAGTATCTCAGTATTTGCATGTATGTCATAATATCTCTGTATTTTGTATTAAAGTGGACTATAAGCTCTTTTATTACATTAGGCATTTTTATGAATTTTTTAGGGGCAAGTAGTTTTTGCACGTTCATAGAAATAGCAATCGTTGTAGACTTTACTATCAATGGAATTCCAACGGGCTATATACCAGTGACACGATGACAACGTACCGTCACGGCCAAGTATCTCTAACTTACCCTTTTTATTCGCGATGCCCCAGGTTCAAATCTTGGCTAGGATTTAATGGAAATTTTTTGTGTTTTCTTGAATTCCCCGCATTTTATACAACCATAAGGTTTACAAGAGCCCACATCTGTACTTTAGCATGAGTTGCTTGAGTCTAAATCAGCTCTACCTTATCCTGTTTACTTAAGATTCGTCTTAATGTTATCTCGCAATATGGACTAAGTCTAGTAATTTTTTCTTTTTCCGTCAGGTTTTGTTCGACTGAAGCCTTGACCTGGGACCGATATTTGTGGTAGCGTTGACAAACGTTCGGGTAACATAAAACGCGGATAATTGTTTGATCAGCTGAGCAACAGTCAGTGTTTCAGAAGAGTTCTGTTTCATGTATAATTGCGCGGCGTTATGATGGTTTCTACAGAGGCCCCACGGCAATACCAGGCATTTAATTGAAGAGTTTAAGGGGAACAGTAGCTTAGCTGTTAAACGCATCTCGTGGCAATTGAATTATTTATACCGAAATGTTCGCAGGCATGAAATTCATGGCTTTCCTGTTGGAGAAAATTACATTAATTTCTCAGTTGTTATGTGTTCATATTTTAGGAACTTTTTAACGAGTTTATACTCAGGAAACCAATTAATATAGAAGAGCTTTTCAACTAGGGTCAAGGACCGAAGCTGGTCCGTAATTTTTACACGTAATTGTGATTACAAGACATAAGTCTCTATGTCACAACCAGATTCATTTCGCATTTTGTTTTCTTATTTCACAATAAATTAGTTAGTTTGAACGTTAATATTTATTTTGCTATTTTTGGTACATTTATTGGCCTGACGAAATGTATGTTGAGATAAAGGGTAGTGGCTACCCCCCTCATAAATGAAAAGTGGTGCTATGTTACAAAAACAACTGGTCATCGGAATGTGAAGTTGAATTAATATACTGAAGCTCTGAGTATACACTTTATTTGCAAAGATCGAAAGTTGATTTACTTGGATTGTAGTGCATTACAAACCTGGCACCTACTCAGCCTGTTATTCTGCTGTTAAAATGGGATTTCTTTCTTAGGCAGCAAAGTGGCTGGCATCTAAATTTGACCTGTCATTTTTATCTGTTACCGAATTAAGAATGCGTTGAACTGTAATTCCACTGGATAACAAATTGAGCGACCGTTAAATCAGGATTTGATTGAAGACAGGGGAAGGAAATCTTTATGTTGTTCACAGTTCCCTAACCGGATTCGAATCCAGCAAGGTCCTGTCTAATGACTACAAGGGTATATGTTTTAAGGTCCAATCTAGAGGGTGCCAAATTTTGGGATGTTTTTGGGTCAGAGATGCGATTTGTATGCTTGAATCCTTAATGGAAAGCAGGAAAAACGGTTTTATCTTTCATCTTATTATTTGAGACTGTAAGTTAAATATAAGCCAATCATTTTCTGCCGGAGTTAGGCACTTTCTGTTCCTATGATCGATTGCTAGAAAATATAGCCGTCCAAGATGGAGAGTCTTATGTGATACAGCAGCTTTGATCCTCGATATTCTTACATGTTAAATTCATAAGTTTATAAATATATCCATTCTAAAAACATGTTCCGAACTTCTCCGTATAGCTAACGCTCAAAGTATCACTTGTTTTTCTACTTTTATAATGGTTGATATGATTATACGTTAGCCTACGTCTGTGCATCCTAGTGCCAAATCATTAAGTCCACAGGACATGACCACTTTCCTTTCAAGACCAGATAGTTTCTTGTAACCTTTCCATCTCGTTATGTGTAACTTCACGACCATTGCTGTTGCATTAGCTTCTGTAAGGGCATATGAATCAGTCTATCTGAACACTTGCGAACGGATTTTGCAGTTCTGAAAATCATAAATAGTGAATCACATCTAAGTTAAAGTCAACATAATTACTAAGCCCTAAGAATTAATTTCCCTTTAAAGTCTATATTATCCCAATATCTTAGGCATGGTCTCTTTTTGTTCAGGCCAAACAACACGAGAGGAAGCAATGCCAATTCTTTGACTCTCCGTACCAACACAAACGAAACAGAGAATTTTACAATGTTGATTCCAACAACTGCACAATACTTTGATACAAGAATATATACAATACGAAGAACATACTGTATGATTGTACATGTTTATATCGAACTATTGTGCAGTTGTTTAAATACACATTGTAAAATTATCTTACTGCACGGAACATGGGTAATGATAGAAACAGAGGAATTTATTAACATTCCTCTGGCGAACAAAACATTGTTCTTGGTATCAGATGTAGGCATATTTTTCGAACCGTGAATAAGATTGTTGACGTAGCTCAGTTTTGTGCTAAATGTTGCGTGAAACTCAATTTATTGGGTTTAGAGGGGATTAAGGTGGGCCACCCCTGCCTGCAGCAAGATTTTGAAGGAGTTATCAGAGTTTGGTGGTTGTCTGTGTAGCTTATGTAATGGAAAACCCTTTTAGTAAAGGTCAGAAGGTCATTTACTAACGGCGTCGATGCCATTGAATATCCAGGTATTCTAGAAAATTCACATTTATCATTCCAGTCCGTTATTATTAATGTGGCTTGTTTGCTTCCGCCCCAGCTATTCTGTCCGCATATTTAAACTGCACTTAAAAGCAAAAAATATGTACTAGGTTCTAGATGAAATATTTCGGAACAGCATACTGGTATCTTAATGTAAAAGTTTGAAAATGATAACCTGGAAGATTTGAAAAAAATCCCTGACGTAGAATGGGTTCGGCTGAGGAAAAACGCTGGAAATCACGTCGGAATATTTTGACAGGGAAATAAGTTAGGTGATTTGTATAAATCTGATAATTGCTTTTTTCATTCTTTGAAGCCTGAAAGAGAGAAATTTCCCGGGGACATACTAAAATTCAAAATTAGAAAACCAAGAATTATGAGTTAGAATTTATGTTGGTTTGGATTTCTGTTTTGCATTTCCCTTATGTTACTGATTGCTTTGTAGGATTTAATCAAACTGTTGTTTTTCTTTGTCATTCCTTCTTCTTGTATTCGGTCTATTGGTTAGGTTATTTCTTAATGAAAATTTATGTTTGAGTGTGTGACAAGTTGAGATGTAAGATTTATGGCTTTCATCGCGGTATAGTTGAGGTTTTCGCTCTTCTGGGATGTTGCACAACATAGGTAGACATTTGAACTGCTTGACTCTTGAAAATGGGACCAATATATTGTCCTAAACGTCTGTATCCAACCGCCAACCTACACTGCGCAACATTCAGGAAGAGCGAAGATCTCAAGTTGAGACGTTATGATGGTAGAAGTTACGTATATGTTTGTAGAAGTTACGTATATGTTTGTAGAAGGTACGTATATGTTTGTAGAAG
>JAKCWW010000893.1:60487-87957 GCA_026260175.1 Reticulitermes lucifugus | reverse complement strand
GGCCGAGCAAGTGACGTCACGTCACTGGACGAGCCACGCGCCGTCTAATCCCGGCTTTATAACCACTCGTATCATTTAATTTCCTCTGCAACAGCCTTGGCTTTTCTTACCAATATGAGTGAGAAACGTCAATCTGCATCACCTAGTGCAATCCAAGTGAAAAATCGGCGAAAATCAATCAGTAATGAAGTGAAGTTAGACGTAATAAGCCGACTTGACAAAGGTGAACTAATTGCTGATATATGCCGTAATGTTAGACTTGTTCATAGTAGCGTACATACAATTCGTGATAATGTAATGGCCCACCTTCATGTGTGTCTGCTGCGGAAGGTTGGCTGTGTTTTGATGTTTGTATTAAAATAACGTGTGGCGCTGCTGGGGTTTATTTGTTTTGATAGTGCTCACAAGTTAGCTGCCAGATGGTTAGGCAGGAACAAGAGACAGACGTCATGGTGCTGCAGAAGGAAGCTGACGTAATTTTGCTGGTGTTCAAGTCTTCAGTGCAGTAATTGTACAGTGTACGGACCGGAGTTGCTGTTTATCTTCAAACCCGGTAAGACAGCCATTTCTTGCCATTTACCAAGAGAAATTGCTCAGATTCCGCGAACTGTAGAGTATTGCTGTTTTCCTTCTTCACAAATTATGAGCAAAGGCATTTTGGCCCCGGAAATATTTCTGTTTTGGCTGACTGATAAATTTATAACAAAACATGGTATTTTGTTTTACGTTATGCTGTTCGTCTCACAAATGATATGTTTACAGACAGGCCCTTAGTAGCGTCTCTAGGCTTAAATGCAGCAGCAGACATGTGCATAGGTGGGATCGAGCAGCCATAACCTTTCCCAAGGAAAACTTTGTTAAAATTATAAGCTACAGTGTTGTATTCCTTTATGCCATTTGCCACGGTAAATTGCACGTACAACTTTAGTTTAGACAAAATGAGATTAAAAAAGGACAGATATTGTTCTTAAAAATCTTAGTAAAATGCTGCGGCCAGCGACCCATTGCACCATGCATTTCCCCCGATTCGTTTGATTTTTATGATCATTTGTAACGAGGCCGACTGACAGCTTCAGATGCAACTCAATCCAGCTAGCCAGCAAGCTCAGCACGTTACACTAATGCCGCTAGAATTAAAGAAAGTGCTGAGTCAGTAACTAAAGTGTCTGTGCAACAAGACTACCACAGTCCTATCCGAATGAACAGTATCAAAAAGTTATGGATGGTCTCTTACATTTTGTCAGTCCCCTAACCCCCAGGAAATACATGGTTTTAAATGGGAATTTTGTGTTCGATTTTCGCGATTTCGATTTGCGCGACGTTTTTCAGGAACGTAACCCTGGCGTAAAACTAGAACTACCTGTACTAAGTGTAGTAAACATCGTGTGAACACTAGAGCGTATTATTTTACGTTAGAGCTTAGCAATACAGAAAAATTCGTACTTCATACATGTCACTTTGTGTTCTCTTTGGCGATTATCTGCAGTAAAACAAGACAATAAACACCGTTAGTAAGATGGTGTAAATGTTCGTATGTGCTATTTTTGTGTGGTAGGGTCATCTTCTTCCAATGAAAGAATGAAGTTGTGCATACGTCATTCAAATGATTCTTCAAGAAGTGGGATGTAGGGGGCACTGGATTGATGTGGCTCAGGATAAGGACAGATGGCGGGCTCTTGTGAATGCGATAATGAACCCTCGGGTTCTATAAAATGAGGGGAATTTGTTGAGTAACAGAGAACCTGCTGTTGGCTTTCTCAAGAAGGGCTCTGCTCCATGAAGTGAGTACATATTTCATTCTCAACATAAGAAAACATTTGACAGTTACCCTCTCTGCCGTGATACCGCAATAAACTCACCGTAAAGTACTCGACGTATACGTGCGCTTAAGCCGCGTGAGCTGTTCGCCACTAGATAATCTGTGCTGTTCGAACTCCTGGCCAAGTGGGTCGGGCGAGGAGGAAGCTTGGCGTCTTTTAACGACATCTTTTGATGGAACATACTTTGCACTTCGCATTTTTCACTACACATGGCAGTAGTCCAGTCAACCAATTACAGACTTGATTTCAGGCTTCCGCCGCGGTGTTTAGGAGATCTGCTCGTAATCTGTGATCTGCTCTGTTCTGAGATATTACGCGGCATCGTGTGGCGATTGTTTACCGACGTTTCGGGACAACGTAACGGTCTCATCTTCACGGGTAAAGAGTCCGAGTCGGTGCTACCATGATCGGTGGCTGTTCGTACAATTTGAACGAAGGAAATAAGAGCGAAGAAGTTCGATGATTGCGCATGTGCAGTCCGACTGTGTTGTCGTGTCGTTATCGTCTGCCTCTGCTTATCTCATCCTGTGCAGTGGTTGAATGGATCAAGAGATCGTGAACGAAGAGCGATGATTCTCGTGCACGGTGATCCCGGTACGTGAGGATAGTGAAGACTGGCCCGTTCAATTTGACACATCTTGCATACGTTGTGCGTGGTTTATGACCTGTGGTCAGTCGCGATCATTGTGTTGCAGGAGGTGGGGACTGGTGAAGGTAATTTTTATCTTGGTTGTGTATAAATATTATTCCTTATATCCTCATATTATAAAGGTCTGTGTATTTTCTACTGTAAGATGAAAGTAGTAGAACTATCTAAACTTGATAATATAATTTAATTTTGTATTGTAAGTAGTTCCTGGTAGAATGGACACATTGTACAAGGCAGGTCCTGTAAATGTATTGGTGTTTATGAATGGTTGTTCTAAGAAAGGGGCGTTCAAGATCTTTTAGTAGTTGGCCACATTAGCAGCTGTTATATGTGTGCGGCCGCACAAATTTTTTGCTGATAATGGTGATGAAGTAGAGCCTCTTAGCTATTCAGTAATATGGATAATTAGCAGTAATACAAAAGCAGCACACAGGTGGTTAGGCGTTACCGGCCGTCTAGTGCTTACTAGTTAATTGTTAGACAAAATTCTTTTATTGAAAGATGGGGGCATTTGCATTTGGCCAGCAGGCTGCATGTTGGCCTGGCCGGTTCTCCAGTTCTAGGATAACAATAGGCACAGATTAGAGCCAGCAGTAGTTGTTCGCTGGCTTATTCATATAAGTTCTCCAAAGATCTCTCCATCAATTATACCTGCTGTGTGAGAACTATAATATGAAAATTTCTATGAAGAAGACGAAGGTGATGGCTTTCTTAGGCGCCTATCACGTGAGGACAAACATTACAATCCATAACCACCCAATTGAACAGGTGTCACACTTTAACTACTTGGGGTGTGATGTGAGCTACAAACCAGACAACGATATAAATATGAAGCTACATAAATTCCAGTATATTTGTGGGATGATACATAGAACACTTAAAAATAAAACTAGGAAAGACACTATGTTGAAATTTTATAAGACAATGGCCACACCTGTTTTAACGTATGGATGTGAATCCTGGGTACCCTCTCAGAAAGACAACAGCAGAATCCAAGCCACTGAAATGAAATTTTTATGCCGCGTGAAAGGAATTACAAAACTAGATCGAGTCAGGAATGAAGATGTAAGAAAAGAATTGGGAATATATGCAATGAATGATAAGATAAAACAAAAAAGAACAGATTGGCGACAACACATAGATAGAATGAATAATGAAAGATTAGCTAAACAAATATGAGATACAATCCACGAGGAAGACGAAGTGTAGATCGCCCCTGTTGCAGATGGAGTGAACTTGGGGGCTGATGAATAGGTTTGGAACAGGCATTAATGCGTAATCCATTAAGGCAAGAAGAAGAAGAAGAAGAAGAAGAATAAGTTGTTTGCTAAGACCATGATACTGTCTGATTCAGGGTGGACATGACTGATGACTTATGTTACTAGTCTCAGATTTTGTATTTTTAAGGGTAGGGTAAAAGGTATCCACTTTTAAAGGAAAAACTACTACAAGTCTTTGCACTGGGTCAGTAACGTCTTTATGTTTAGGACTGGCAAGGTAAACCCCCTCAGCTGTCACATTCTTGAGAGTGAACAACACACAAAGTGCACTTAACTCTAATTGAAATGAATTTTGATATGAAGTTCTATAAATATGTACACTTTAATTTTATATTATGTAAGGGTGTATTGTTTAGGCTGTCACATGGTTACATGAAGTTTGTGTTTTTACTGTATTGTTTGTTGTTAAATCATTTAAACCTGACATTTTACCACAGCATGTGCAGAATAAAATGACAGGTTGCCCACCCTACCAATCGCTATCTGTTGTGGCATTCCTTATCATGTTGATAAATCAGTCTGTAATACCTCAGCAGTGTAGTCTCACAACTCCACGTGCAGACTGCAATATCATAAGGAAAGACCAGGAGTAATGTAGGGTAGAAGAAATGATTGGTTTAATCAAATTGTTTTATATGCAGCTTTAAGTAACTGTGCTAGATGTAGACATCTGTACAATATTAGCCCTAATACTAGGTTATGGGCTGGACAACAGAGGAATGGAGGGTTGGTTCTTGGCAGGGGCAAGAGATTTTTCTCTTTTCCAAACATTAAGGCTGGCTCTGGGACCTACCCATCCTCTTATTCAATGGGTTCTACTGGTACAATGACGCTTTCCCAGGGTGGTGATGCTGGTTGACCACTCATCTGCCAGTAGTGTTGTGGTTAAAAATGCGTGGAGCTCTTCCTTCATTTTCCCATATGCCTTTGTGGTGTGGTTCACAATTGAGCACAGGGACAGGTTTGCCTTGAATCGTATAAATCATTTGAAAATGTAGTAGAATTTAATGCAATGAAACAACAATACTGATAACAAATAAAAATGACATTGATGATGAAGTTAAGAGAAGAATATATCCAGTAAATGTTTATTATATTTGGGCAAAAGACTGTTTTAGTTGTGTACTCATATTTCTTCCAAAACAGTGAAGCTTAATATACAGTATATAGCGTGTTATGCAGTTATTGCTTATTGTTTTTATGGTTGTAGGTCATTGATTTCATACTGTCTGGGCATAACATAAACACAAGTATTGTTGCTGCTTGCCATATATGGGAATAATACTGGTATTCCTGGAAAACATTTTGTATGGCAAGCAAACTGATAACCTGTTGAGAAGTGGGGATTTTGGGAAGTTGGAAAAGATTTACCATGTATTTTTTAATGGATGCAGTTTATTTCATGTAACAACCCAACTGTATGTTGCAAGTAGCAGCAGCAGCGCAGCATCGGTGGCAGTACTAGTATCAGTAATAATGATCATGCATGGTGGTGATAAGAGTTGCATGACGTTAACTGATTTAGGGCTATATAACCAGAAAATTGGGTGGCAGCCTGAACTGTGTATAAGCAGACTGTGACTAAAGTAATAAAACAGCATGTAGTCAAAATATTCTGCAGATGTGTGTTCGATCACCCACAAACCGTATGATAAAGTAAAGGGCCAAGACAAATATTGACATCTAAGGGGTATTAGCTGAGAGGACAATGTAGCAGATAACAATGAGCTTTATAATTCCTTAAAGAGTTGAGTATTTTCAGTAAATGCTGATTACAGTTTTAAATACTGTTTGAGTGTTGTATTTTTCCAAAACCCTGAAGCTTAAAATATGTAAAATAAAATTGCTTCCCTGGGTATTGTAAGGTTACTTAAATTAGGGTGATTGTAAGGGAATGAACACATAATGTGGCAGTCTATGGCTAGCTGGCGTTACCACAGTACCTTGCAATTCTTTTTTCTGTCACCTTTTATTGGTTGTTTTGAGGTGTTCTTGATGCAGCTGGTGTTTTAGGAATTGCTAGGATAAATTCTTGAGGAATGGAGATGAGTCGCTCAGTTGGCAGGATGAGATGTCTGTCAGGGAATATTAGTGTGTGACATCGCAACGAACAAACAAACCAGTGAACTTGTATATTACTGTAATAAATCACGTTGGCACATATAGACACACTAACACTCACTGTTTATTAAGAAATGGATATTGCAGTATCAAGACTGTATGACAGTACACAGTAATGCAGTATGCGACACGGCACTTTGTGAATGATTGCACCAGGTCAAAGACGCGTGTTCAAATCTCACATAAGCAACCTTTTCGGTTTCACGTTTCCCTATTGAACTACACTTGGTCACTTGTGGTAGTAAGGGTAATTTCAACTAATTATTTGTTACTAATAAGTCTGAACGTAGTAGTCAGAACACACTGGACTACAACTGACCCACAAGAATTCCGAAGATTGACTCCCTGCACACTCTTGTGCCCTGGCTTCCTTCGCTTTCCAAAACAAAGTCCCTACTGATTTAGAATTTTTCTTATTGGTTAAGCTATCAGTTTTACAGTTCCCATTGGCCCTGTGTACGTAATAAGTGTCCTTTGTGATTGGGTGACAAAGTCA
This sequence comes from Reticulitermes lucifugus, assembly GCA_026260175.1. Taxonomy (NCBI): domain Eukaryota; kingdom Metazoa; phylum Arthropoda; class Insecta; order Blattodea; family Rhinotermitidae; genus Reticulitermes; species Reticulitermes lucifugus. Next base: position 81,591 of record JAKCWW010000893.1, on the reverse strand, counting down.
CTAATTACTAGGATCCTTGGGCTAGGTTGTGAAGACGCCTACACTTCTCTGTTATGAGCTAGCAAAGGTGTGGTGGCATCATCTACTTTGCTGGATGAAATAATGCTGCACTCAGCTGTCAAGTCTCAAATTTTTGGGTCTGAGCAGTTCCAGATTTCCTGTTAGCTGTGACAGCTGACAAATGACATTCCTGCCATTTGCCTGGTACAGCTATCCACTCCTGTCTCCCTTAACTAGTCTGTAGTACCCAATGTCCCAACTTATTTTCTAATTTTACAATTAAAATTCTCCTTTCCTCATATCTCTACTTCTTTAACCTATCTATTAGTGACTCATATTGTCTGCCTGGATTCAAACTCAAAACCAACGGTTACAATAACTTGAGTAAGGAAAGTGTATGCAGAAAATTTGATGATGAAGTCTGCTAGAAACTGGCCATATGGACCAGTGGCGATTCCTGATTCAGAGATCAGTTCTAGCATAACATTACACAGTGCCTTTGTGTACCATTCCACTAGACCTGATCTAGGGATCAGAGTTCACCATGAATACAGACAGTGATTGACACTGAGATAGGAAGCTGTAATTTTGATAATGGACTTTGAATATAATGTCTTGGAACTGGATGCAGAATTATGTTTTGAACTCTCAGTGCATACAGGTTTTAATACCAGCAGGTTTTAATTGAGAAGCTGTTTGGATATGTGCAACATTTTGTATATTTTTATCATGTTTGTTTCTGAAATGAAATGCAGGGCTGTTGTTTTTAATTCTCACAGTTGCTAGTCATGCCCCATTAGATCACTTATGTTATGCACAAAGTCCACTCACTTGTTCATTCCCATGCTGCTTATCAGAGACTTGGAGATATTGTGAGTTCTCTGAGTCATCTGCAGTTGCTATGTGGATTCCATTGGAGCATATTGCTTCTTCGTATGATGTATAGCTATACATAATCCCTAAAAGATGTGTCATAAATTCAGATGAAAGTTTCTTGATGGACCGTTGCAAAGAGGAAAACAATTTACAATTATGTGAAAAGGTTTTGAGGAAGAACTAGGGAAGAACTGGAAAAAACTGGTGCTAGCTGGAGCATCCCCAGTAAAACCACTGACTTGACTTGCACAGCAAATGGGTATGTTGGTATCATCAGCATGAAATTCCACACCACTTGTGTGGTTTACAAGCCCTGTGACATGGCTCATGAAGCAAGGCTGGATTTTATGAACTGGTGCCTTCATGTAGTACATGCTGGAGAAATAAACTCTGTACTCATTCTGTTGTGCGATGAAGCTTGGTTTTATCTCAACTACTGCATGAACTCTCAGAATAACAGGTACTTTTTTCTGCAGGAAATCCCATGTTAATAAATGAAGTACCATTATGTGATGTTAAGGTTGGTGTGTAGTGTGTTATGAGTGCAGCTAGAATTATTGTACCCATTTTTTTTACTGAGACCATAAATTGACAGCAGTATGTTACAGATATTCTGGTACCATTTTTAAGCACCCAGTAAGCCAGAACCTATGTGATTTTCAGCAAGTCAGTGCATCAGCTGACACTGCAAACAGTTCTGTGCTTTGTATAGAGAAAGTTTCTGGTGACAGAGTAATAAGCAGGGAATTGTAGCCTCCTCTTTTGCCAGATCTGAATGTATGTGATTTTACTTGTTGGGCATACTAAAGGATGATGTGTAATAATAATCCTTACAATGAAGACAATCTGAAAAAAAGCATTTAGGATTTAATGAGTTTTATCAGCATAGTAACTTTGACATGCAATGAACCACGTGTTTATTAGATGTGATGCTTGTCTAAAGCCAAAGGAAACCATTTCTGCACCTTCTTGAAATAGGGTAAGTAAAAACCCAATATTAACTGTACTGCATGAACTAAAAATATATGGACCCTGACTCACAGCAAAATGGAACAGTGCTATGCTACCTGCCATCAAGTGAAACGGTCCAAGTGTAGGTTGTTGTGTGATACCATTTAAAAAAAAAATCCCTGTATGAGTACATAGGAACTACAAAAATGCAGAATTTCCTTTCAGGTTAATGATGGTGTTTAGTGGAAACTGTAGTGAAGTATGTGCAACTTCTGGCGTGAGAAGATATTGAAATATATAGACTTAATCCAAAATAATTTGTTTATATGGTGAAAAGTTTTAACTTGTTCCTGTGTCCATTTGTCAGGAACAGTAACTGATTTGAGTTAATTTTGTTGCAGCTGCTAAACCATGGATGATGACTTTGACATCCCATCTAATACAAAGGAGCTGGATAAATCCCTTCATAACATCCACAGTGACTTAATTAAACCAAAAAAAGATGAGTCCAAAGCCAACAAAGAATACCTCAAAAAGGTAATGTGTGTTCACATGTAATTATCTTGGTTTCTGTTTAACCTATTGCCTTACACATACTGTATATTGCTACATGGTCACTAGAATTCTGAAATTGAAGGACCTTCTGTTAGGTGGCATAAACTGTACTCCATTTATAAAATGACAAGTAGTATGTTCAGTAGGCTGCTCCTTAATTGACATAAATGAATATGACTGAGTGGTAGGTCACTTAATTGAAAAACTGGTTAATTCAGAGAAATAATACATAATTAATTAGAAAATAACAGAAATGCAGCATGGGATGACAAGTCACTGGGATTTACAAATGATGATGATGGTGGTGGTGGTGATTATGATTTATCTGTTACAGATACACTGTACAATAGTAATGTTTAAATATATGTGATAATAATGTCACTTATTCGATTAAAGTTATTATTTTTGCCTTTCTTAGGTGCATTTGCAAAATTGCAAAAAACAGCTGTTAACTTTGTCATGCCTGTCTGCCTGCCTGTCCGTCCACATGGAACAACGGGATCGATTTTTATGAAATTTGATATTTGAGAATTTTTCAAAGCTCTGTCAAGGAAATTCAAGTTTCATTAAAATCTGATAAGAATAATGGACACTTTACATGAAGACCTGTGTACATTTATGATAATATCTTGCTGAATTTTTCTTAGAATGTGAAATATTTCAGACAAAAGTTGTAGAGAAAATCAAAACACACATTTTATGTTCAGTACATTTTTTCCCAAAAATTATACTGTTTATGAGATAATGTGGAAAAAGATGGTAGAGCCAGACAGGCCACACATGACAATACAATGTTTCATAGAAAAGATGCGCTTTGCACACCGGATAATTAAGGCAAGAATACAGGCACACACACATAATATTTAATACTTATTGCTTCATAATTGATTAATTCTGTGTGATGTCGTAAAATGTTTTATGGCAGCACTTACAGAAACTGAGAAACTACGCAACGACTTATATGTCATTACGATCTGTTTCATCAAATTATATGTCTAAAGAAGGCCATGAGCAAATGAACATTCTATTGTTTCAATGCACAGTTTTTATGTAACATGTGAAAAATTGCAAATTAGTTGGAATATAATTTCTTTCAACAACTGGTATGTATAATGTGCATTGTTGCTGGTGACGTAAATTTACCATAAAAGCAATTTTGTAGAATACTCAATATCTTTATATAGTTGACAGTAGCATGTAACTCAACAGCAACACACACAGAATGTGTTGTTGTGTTTCCACTGCAAAATGGTTACATGAATGCGCCATAATGTTTTGTTATACAGACATTTCCGTCTTGTTTAAGTCAAGGTTGTTAAGCCAGAGAGCCATTAAGAGAGCATGGCTTAAAGGAGGTCCCCTCTATAATTAAACATACCTGTTCCTAATGATTGTATAAAAGAAAGTACGAATTCTGATAATCAAAGAGCCACTTTGGCTTGGAAAGTAAAATATTTGTATAATTTTAAAATAGGTATTTGAATGCAGTACTAAGTCTGTATAAGCTTAAAAAGATTTAGCATAGGAAGTAACAAAACACAACTTAAATTTAATAAAGCTGTCAACAAAAGTGTCATTTGTACAATTAAAAATTTTGAAAGACAAAATGTGAGATCTCAAGTGGAGTATATTTGGCATTTGTGTCTTTATTTTCTTACGTGTAAGAAGTCCTTTATATGAGCCTGATGATGGTCCTCTGTGACTGAAACATGTAGCTTTGTGGTATATGATAAATGCCTAGTGGTGTTGACAGTATTGAATAATTGTTATATTGCATGTTTCTCGCAATAAACACTGATTTTTTCTCTGAACATTATGGACAGATTGGTCTTTATAGTGGTCACTATTCTGGGAAGTATGAATTTTTATACAAAATTGAAATGAACTTCATTCTTTTAAATTGTGGTTTGTATTGGTTGACCATTTCCTGAGTACGAACGAAGGGCTGGAATGCTTTGTTGTAGTTAGAAAAGGAATTGCCATAACCATGTTGAACAACCCCCCCCCCTCCCTCCCAACCTTTTGTTTCAGTGGAAGCTATGGGAGTCAGCATATGAATTGGAAATAGCAGAGTCTTACTTGCAACTATTTACACATCTCACGGTCATCCCTGGAGTAATGCAGACATATTTAACCCCTTAAATGTTTGACTTAAATGCTTACTGGCACATGATCTAAATGATCAACATCCTTTTTTGGAAGAGTGATGTGTCAGGCCCTTTAGGTGTGAAATCGTTGGATTTATTGGACACTAATGAGCTTCAAATGTCAGCAACACTGGCCCATGCATTGTTCTCCAGCAGGGAATGGCAGCCTGCTCGATACTGTGGTTCATCAATATGTCTGCCTGTTAGGTGTCATTGTTTGTATACCAGACTCAGATTACCTGCCAGTCATTTTCCATATTCTGCATCATGTTAGAGTTAAGGAATTATTTCAAATAATAAATTAAATAATAAATAATTTCAAAGCCTTGCCTCTGAATTAATTACATTAAGAATCCAAATTAACTTGGAAAAGCCATTGGAGTAGCCTGTCTCGATTTACAGCCTCTCTAGCCTCAGCATATAGGCTGGAAACAAGTAAAGTCACACTTGAAGACCTAAATAGCCGTCCACCTGGCCTAGGTTGTTTGTTAAAGCAGAAACAGGGGCCAAGAAAATTCTGGTATGAAATGTTGGTTCCAGCATGTAAAACAGTTAACTGGGTCACTAAACCATCAGAAAGGCACTTGAATGGTTAGAAACAAAAATAGGAGTCTGTGTTATTGTTATCCCATTTAACGTATTATACATATTTTATTCAGAAGCCAACTACTTGCACATACAAACCATATATACATATGTCACGCTGTCGTACATGTTGCGGTGGTCGACTGCCATCATCAGGGAATAACACCTAAAACTTGCATTTTATAACCAAATGAAGCCATTGCTTGTGTAAGTATATAAGGTCAAATGTTATAACAGTATTATGCCTTATTGTAAAGTAAAAAATGTCAGAATAATAAGATGTTGGATTAAAATTTGCTACAAGTTCTTTCAGACCCCCTCAACATATATTGCATAAATTTTATTGTAATCTTGGTGTACGATGTGTTTACACACTGTATGTTTAGGGGGTCTGAAGGAACTTGTAACAAATTTTAATCCAACATTTTATCATTCTGACTTTCTTCTTTACAATAAGCCATAACTTTGTTATACCATTTTAACTTATATACTCACACAAGCAATGGCTTTGTTAGATTTCAAAATACAAGTTTTAGATGTTACTCCCTGATGATGGTGGTCGACTGCCGAAATATGTAGGATAGCATATCATATGTATATATGCTTTGTATGTGCAAGTAGTTGGCTTTTTAATAATATAAGGAATCTGTGAATTTTATATTGTTCGTACCGTGCATTGTCAATAATCAAATCACAACACTCAGACCAACAAAATGCACTATATTGTTCCCAGATATTTTATATTACACTATCTCGTTGATCACTCCTACATGTTTCGATCCCTTATGGGGTCAAAACATGTAGGAGTGATCAACAACATATTTTAATATAAAATATCTGGGAACAATATAATGCATTTTGTTGGACTGAGTACTGTGAAGGAATCTGTGAGTTTACACTTCAAGTCGTGTGGCATATTGTGAAGTACCCCTTGAAGAGAGATGGACCAAAGGCAGCAGCCACTTTCCATCGCCCCATAGACTTTAAATTTTACCTATTAGGTGAAGCCAATTGATTACTTAGTGTTTGGAAAAACAGTTCACCCTTCATGACCTGTGTGATGTAGACCGTGAAAGGTGGGTGGAGGCTAGAGTCCAAGCTCTGCTTGAAAGCATAGGCTACAGTCCTCCTAACAGAGTAAGACCTTGTGACATACCAAAACTAATAACATTTCTAAAACTTGTGAAAGGCCTGTGGAATTTATGACATTCCAAATGAATGCCTCAGGCAAATTAAAAAAGACTGTTTGGTACACTCACCGATTTGAATTAACCATTACTTGTGTCTATTGTTTCTCTTCTCCGAAACTGGAAATTTAAAGTTTTGGTTGAACGTGAAATGTCTGCATCCAGAGAAAACAAGCTGGCATACTGCAAGGTCATACCCTGTCTGCAAACTTGCACACTGTGTATATAAATGACACCCTCAAAACATCAGGTGTGTGTCTAGTCCTCTTTGCTGATGATGCTTGTTTATATGCCACAGAATGGAAAGAAGATTATATTCTTAGAACAACACATCATTGGAGTTGCACTATGACCTCCAGAACATGAAGATAAGACCCAGACCATCTGTTTCTGTCACTAGCATAGACATATTGGGCTGTCCATGTACTGAATGGATGAAACATCCCATTTGTAAACCACTTAAAATATCTCCTTGACAGAAAGATTAAATGAAGGATTCTTATAGAAATGATTAAACTGAAGGCTATCAGAACATTTATTAGACTCTACTACTTATTCAAAAGTGAGTGGTTAAGTGCTAACATTAAATTACCCCTCCTTAAAGGACTCATTGGCTCTATGACTGTCCACTCCACTTGGGAATTTGCAGCAGATACTTAACTTTTACATTGCGGTGCCTGCAGATATGGTTCTCTGCATGGTTGGCAACTTTACAAATTCAAACTGACCTTCAATCTGCAAGTGGCTGTAAAGATTCTCTAAATGTACGATTTTGTCACAAAATTATGCAGGTAGCAAGCAGACATATTACAGAGTCACAAGAATGATATGTATGCAACATTGGACAAGGCAAAACCCAACACAGAAATTGTAAGAGGTTTAGACTTGGCAGTGGTGAAGCTTACAACCGTTGAAGTTGTAGCAAAGCTAAGTGGGATATGGCATAATCTGCTTTACTGGACTGACAGAGGCACTGTATATGTTGTATGCATGTACTACTGTAAATAGTATTTCATGTGCTTAGTCCTCTCATAATGTGATATGTTAAATGTGTATACTTGACAAGGTTCAAGATATTGGATACAAGAATCATCCTCAGGGAGGACGTGTCAGTTATGACTCCAGTGGTCATACTATCTGCTTACGACTATCTGGTCATGAGCCCTGGTGGGTGAGGAAGCTTGATGTCTGGGTGACTGTTAGTTGCCGAGGGGATAGGACTTGGACTCATGCTTCAAAGGGTTAATTCTTGATTTAGGATTATTTCTCAATTAAGGTTTGTTTGTCCAAAGTAATAACCTCAGTGTTGTTTTTCTCCATGTAAACTTTTCATCGGTTTGTTGCTGAATAAATTGTCCACCTAGAGAACCCTTAGATGGGGATTTCACTGTGCATTAGTATATATTCCCATTTCTCCAAGTTCTGAGTCTACATTTTCGAAAGTTAGTGCAACAAGATGCATTCATTTTTGAGCATGCATTTGTGATTGAGTTCCACCATGTATTCTATGTAAGGATGGTTCCTCAGGAAGTTGTCAGGGCGTTATGGGTTAAATTCCGCAATGATGGCTTTCAGAATAATGCCAATGTAAAAAATACTTCCATGTTAAAAATCTAAATTCAAAGTTAATTGTACCTCCAAATTATCATGAAAGCTGGAGATTTAGTCCACTAGGCTGAAAAGCAAGGATTTTGAATTATTTCTTGTTGGCTTGAAATAACTGTCATTTGAGTGAGTTTATTAATTTGTTTGATTATGTTTTACTTGAGAAGACAGTTTTACTTGTTTTTCAAATCTTTTTCAGTACTGATGGGGACAGCATGACAGTGCAAGATTAGGAAAATATATTTGACATTGCTTTTGCTTGTGCATAGGACTCTCCTTAGTTCCTTGTGGGGACAGCTTGAAAATGTACAATATGCAATTATATTTTCTTGACACACCATGTGTAGGACTGTATTTTAAGAATGCACTTCTATAGAAACAAAATATCAGAATAGTGGATGTTGCATCTGCCATGAGTATTTTAATTGTGAAATATTAGTGCCAGCACTTGGAAAATTGAAGGAAGTGTAAATATTATTCTCTGTAATTCCATGCACAAAATTCTTACATTTTAACTTTTTAAGCTTCTTGATAAAGTACTGTATGAGAACATTTTTTTGTTTTCTTTTCGGTGCAAAAATGTGTTACAGGTTCTTTCTCTGCCGGAAGGGTTTTGCAGACAAAACAGTTCATAAAACATACTAATGTCTTTATATATCTTATGATTGGAAACATTTCTTATGTTTAACTTTTTCTACATTATATATGTATGGGCTGTGTGCATTGCGGCTGCCTTAGTTATTGTCTGTTCATTTACACAATATCTGGTGATCACAAGTTCAGTGTTGAGTTATTCCTGTCAACTGAAGCCAAACAAATATGGAAACATTCCACTGTAATTGTATTTTAGTCCATATTATTGTTGTGATACAAATACTGTACTGTGTGTGCATTGGCTCAGTTTGCAGGGGAAACGTTTCTTGCATGTTGCTCTGTCACTGTATGCCGCATTTGGCATGTGCATTTTGAGTAATTTCTGATTTAATTGACTCCTACTCCGAAGATGGAAGCAGTAGAGTTCTTATTTATGAGATTATGTGGTGTCACATTCCAAAAGACTCTGGCCCAGTTTACAATAGCAAATACTGCGAATGTGAAACAACAAGTATATGGAGCCAATCTGTATGTATTATTGTAAACTTTTATAAGGTTACCATTCCTCATCACCTCTCAAACTTCTCCCTGTTTTAGAAGTAAATTGTTGTCCTTTGGGTGTTCTACCATTTTTACGTGTGTTTGCAAAATTGTTCATCATGTCTGTCTGACCGCCCATCCATCCGCCTGCATGGGACAACTCTGCTGCCACTAGACGGATTTTAATGAAATTTGATATTTAAGTATTTTTTGAAAATCTGTCAAGAAAATTCAAGTTTCATTAAACTCTGACAAGAAAAACGAGTACTCTATGTGAAGACCCATGTACATTTATGATAATATCCCGCTAAATTCTTCTTAGAATGAGAAATGTTTTGGACAAAATTTGTAGAGAAAGTCAGAACACACATTTCATGTTCAGTAACCTTTTTTTCCGAAATCGTACTGTTTATGAGATAATGTGGAAAAATACAGTACAGCCAGACAGGCCACAGATGACAATATAACACAGCACATGCGCTTTGCGTGCTGGATAACTAAGGCTACCGACACACACTCAGAATATGTAATACTTATTGCTTTTCCACAGCAACAATGGTCTCTCAAATACACCTCAATATTACATTTTTACGTACATTGCCTGTCTTGTTTATATTGGAGGTACAGCTATATGGACTGGTGAAGAACACAGAAGAGGTTATTGCCTTTGTATTTGACATATTTATCATTGATTTATCTACTATTATTTAAATAGGATTCTCTATTGGTAATGAAACATATGTCAACTGTGCATTGGCCATTATTCAACAAACTAATATAAAATGGACATCAGTGTAATAAGATTACAGTCTTCTGGGGTGTGATGTCGTGCAGTGTATCTGCCTTAAAAGTGGAGGTGGCAGATTTGTCTGAAACATTGGTGCCATCAATCATACTACTTTGTGCCACATCCCCAAAGACTCTAATCATAGTACTAACTACCGAGAAACCTCAAACCTCATGAATTTAATATTTTATCCGTTGGAAATAATGAACATATATGAATATGTCTTCATAATTCAAATTTTGGATTAAAAATTCAGTTACTGTATAAGACATTAATTCATTATTTATTTTCTGTCTTTGCTACAGAATATCAAGAAATAAAATATCATTCTTACAAATTTTGTGTATTGATAGGACTGTTCTGTTATTAATAGTAAGCAGCTCAGGGTTATATATTGTAACCTAAATAATAATAGCCTTGTGACTTTTGTTGGCAGGTACTGGAACACATGGTGTCTGAAATGAAAGTGGATGAGGTATTCAAAGCAGTATATGGGCAGCTGTGCTTTCAAGGCAGTTCATATGAGAAACTTGTAGTTGGAAGTCCTGATGAATTTGACATCAATCTAGAGTTGCGGTTGCCTGTGGATTATGCTGAATTGAAGGTTTATATATTGTGTTATGTACTTGAGCAGTTTAACATTTCTGTAGTATTCAACTTAAACAGTATTGAACTCTGATGTGTCGAAGATATCTGCTTTATGTTTGTGAGGTTCCAGTATTTATCACCTCTAGAAGTTATGTTGTAGTTAGTGCAGTATGTGCACCATGTGTTACTCAACATGTGTCTAGATGGTAGTCCAGATCTTCCCACGTGTATTGCAATGTTTCCAGAGCCAAATTTTGGACTGCATTTCTGATTCTTTTAGCTCATTCTAGATTGGCTGATTCTAGGGAATAGGTTAAGTCCTTGACATAACCCCAAAAGCAAAAAGCCAGCATTAAAGATCAGAGGACCTTGATGACTGAGCAGTGTATCCCAGTCTCCCAATCCGTCTGCCCAGAAACTTGAAGCTGTCACAGTGTTACCAAAATGGAAAGGTGCACCATCTAACTGGGGCCTTCTTTGGTTTGAGGCATACCATGCATTTCTACATCATCTAAGAAGACTCTACTGGTTATGGTATTTTTCATGGAAAAATAAGGGTCCCATCCCTTTATTTTTAATAGACCACGCCACACATTAATTTTGAGGCCATAGCTTCAGAAATTAATTTGTCACTTCTGAGTCCCCAGTTTTGACAGATGTGTCCGTTCACTTTTTCTGATATGTAAAAGTATTTCTTCATTAATAAATATGATTTTGTCCAAAAAGTGGTTATCTTCCATTAGCCTTGCAGATTCATACTGTTATTGCCTGTCATCTGGGGTAATATGTTGCACTAATTGTAGCTGATAAGCTATGAGGTGCAGTTTCTTGTTGAGAAGATCCGCACTGTGCACATGTAAAGCTCCAGATTTTCCCACCTTCATAAATTTTTTGGACTGTACTGGAAACAAGCATGCAGATACATTGTATTCTTCTGAAGTAGTGCATTGTACCAGCTTCATCTTACCAACATTACAAGTCTCCATGAAATAGTTGTACCATCATCTGTTGGCTTTATTGTCAGGTGGATTCACCCAATGTATGTGCCTAAACTCAAGCTGAGCTGAAAATGTTGATACAAACTTAGGGAACCACAAAACACACTGTGACTTCTGCTAGACTGTGACCATGTTTCCTCAGTGATAGCACTGGTAGGAGAGTGCCTAAGGGTGCAAAGGTAAAAGGTAAAGTTGTCCCTGTGCATGTAGTGAAGTGGAGATGTAGCTCCACTCATTATTAACCTCTGTGCTAGCTGGAGGCAAATGGTTAGATTCATACCCCAGCCGCTTTATGCAGGAGAAATGCCTCCTCACCCATTGCATAGCAGGCCAGGTGTGCCCAGAGCTGGTCTGGATACTTTGGGAGTAGAGACAAGTCTCTTTCCCCTTCTAAAATTGAACCATGGCCTAGTCAGTATACCAACTACACAGAAGTAGAGGGAAGTGTAACTGTGGGAGGTGGGGAAGACATTGTACTTAGGTCCATTGCTGTGCATGTACCAGTTAGTAAATAACTCATGCTTAAAACTCCAGCATTTATTTTTTCCTTTCTCTGTTCCCTTTGGAAAGTGAAAATCTGCAGTTAATTACCTACCCATTTAAAAAAAACTCAGTATTCTGAAATTCATAAATATAGCATTTTATGTCTTAAAGATACAGTTATTAGTAGATATTGACATGGCTGCTGACACAAATGACTCTTTTGTTTACAATTATGCAAGATAAAATGGCTTTACAAATGTTTTTTAATTTCAGCATGTACTGAAAGTGAATTAAAAAACTGAAAATGTAAGGACAGATTTTAGACCAAACAGTCTTGACATGATGTTTGGAAGAATTTCTATCCGTTTTTTACTTTGTGCACTTTATTAGTCACACTAAGGGATGTTGTAATGTAAGCATTGTTTTACAGATTGAAACTTGGGAGGCCATTCCAGGATTTGTAAGAATTAAATTGGGTACAGTCACTGGTAAAAAAGGTGAACAAGTTCAGAAGTGAGTACGTGTGTGTGTAATGTGCACCATGATAAAAGTTTGCTCCCTGCTATAGGATGTTATCACGAGATCTTATGCATTTTTGTGCATACCTTTCACAAAAACCTTAAAATTAATGCATAATGGGAGATTATGTGTAGCTGCCTGCCTGCTACCTACCAGAACCACTGATTAGCTACTGATGAAGTTTGTTACTAGGGTGTTTATACTAAATGTTATTCAGCAAGTTTAGTTTTCATTCATATAAGTGAATGTAGACTCTGTTTACATGAAACTTCAACTGATTGGCACTATTTTCTTAGAAACAGCTTCTCATACAACAGTTACTTTTAAACAGCTCCTCATGCAGCAGTCAGTTTTATCAGTAACACCTTATCCTACATCAGTTTTCTGAGAACATCTCATCATGCAAGAAATTTGTAGGCCTATGTAACAAAGGATAGAAAGTCTATTAAGATCTGAAGAATGTGTAACAAATTACAAGCAAAAGTAACTTCTCTCTCCATGTAGTGTAAGTAGTTGTGCAACAATACATGTGTATTTGCAGTGTTGAAGAACTACAGTATTGATGTCTGTTTCTCTTTGGTTGTTGAAGAAGCTACATACTTCTGTATTTAAATAGCAATTGAGTTTGATCATTCTTTAATTTTTAAAAAGTAATTGAATTTAATTTTATTCAGTACCTACATCTATAATTTTCATTAAAGATTTAAATATTGCATTATGTCACATCTAATTAAGTAGATAGGTTGATTCTATGAATCTGTAATTAGAATGTGAGGAATACTGTGGCAGTGATACCCTGTATCCAGACGAGTTTTCCTGTGTTTTGCACATGTTCTGTCTCCATCCCGAGAATTCCAGCAATTTGCAGGTTGTGTTACTTTTAATGGTTTAATAGTGGAGAAACACGAATGTGTACCAGACCTAAGGCAATGAGGAAACCACATACAAGATGAGAGTGATGTTCCTGTAGGTTTATGTCATAATATATATTCATTGCAAGTATTAGTGAGTCATTCTGTTGGAATGCTGAGTGGAACCTGAGACAGATAATGTGGTCCATAATTAGTAGTAACATGTCTTGCTAAGAATTTTTCAGTATTCACGTGTAATATACAGTTGGCAGGGAAGTAGGCCGTCTGTATTGTGTAACTAATGTGAAACAGCTGTTTGCTGTTGATATAGAGGTGTTCCACATAAGGTGTGCCAAACTTCGGGTGCAAAGTGATGACCAATGCAGTGTTGCCAACTGAGAATAACCAGTCGCTTTGCAACAAATCTGATCAGCCTAAGACCAATTGTAATGACATTATGTGCCTTGTACACTTATTTTGGACTGCCCCTCATAATAATAATAATAACACTGGTGGGGAACAAAAAAAATTTTTTTTGCTCCCTGTTAAAATTCAGGGTGACATTGCTGAATCCAAATATGAGAACCCAATTGCCCTATGACCCACCAATGTTAAGGGAGAAGGGATTAAATTAAAAACTACATTTGCAATAAAAAAGTACTTATTGGTTTTTAATTACAATATACAGTGTCAGATAATGAACATTGTCTCTATATACGGTATCCTAACTACAAAAGATGTCATCACTATGTGTTCTTTTGCCACTTATATTCACCAGTTGGTGTCTCCTGTATAAGACTCCAGCAGTAAACAGCCAACATATTTGGACTGCATTTTCCACTATACCTCTTTTCCATTTGGGAAATGTCCTGATGGAACCTTTGGCCATGTTCATCAGAGATGGCTCCCATGTTTTCAGGAAAAAAAAAATCCAAATGGAAAAGCAGAAAATGAAGTTTCAATAACATGTTACACCCCATAGCACTGTATGATGAAATTAGCTCCTGCACGATGTCACTGTTATTTTCCACTTTTTCATTGCGTAGAAAGTTCCTGCAGATGTTTTCAAATGCCTCCCAGGCTCTTCTTTCTGTAGCATTTAATTTTGTACTAAAGTCATGGTCTTCTAATAGTTGTTTAATTTGAGGACCAACGAAAATTCCTTCCTTTTTCTTGGCCTCACTTATTTTGGGAAATTTCTGCCATAAATAGGCAAACCCTTTGCTTTCTTTATCCATTGCTTCCAAAATTATTTTTATCAAACTGAGCTTGATATGTAGTGGAGGTAAATACATTTTTGACTTATCCACTAAAGCAGGATGTGACACATTCTTCTGACCTGCTTCTGAACCTACTGGCTATTTTATTCTGTAGTGGCAGTCCCTTGCTTGGCTGTCCCATTCACATAAAAAGCAGCAGAATTGAATGTATCCACCTTGCAGCCCAGTCAGCACTGCTGTAACTTTTAGGTCGGCACATATATTCCACCTGTGTTCTTCATAGCACATTTTTTGCGGCAAAACCTGAAGGTTCTTGTACATTTCTTTCATGCAAACTGCATGAGCCTTTGGGATAGAAGGATACTTATTTCCATTGTGGAGTAACACTGCCTTCTAACTGACCTTAGATGAAGCAATGAAAAGCATCCATTGCTCAGGGGTGTGTTGAATTTGCTGTTCTTCCATTAATTCGTGGATGTTATTGCAGTACACTAGATCACCATTCATTGAGTAATACGTCACTATGTTTGACTGCCTCTTTCTATAAAATGATAATTTTACACCTTTTTTCAAGAAGATTCCATTGCTTAAACCATGATCCAAGTAGCTGAGCCTTTGTTTTGGAGACGTCCAAATCTCGAACTAAATTGTTTAATTCTGCCAGAGTGATCAGATGTGGCTCTGAAGTATCGTGTATTAAAAAGTCTGGGTCTGCATTCATGCTGGGTCCTATCTCTTCTGGTGACACCTCTGCTGGTTCTGAATCTGTGTCAAGAGTATAAGATTCTGGTGGCTTGGGCACTGGCATTGTATCATCATATCATCATGAGGAACAGGTCTTAAAAGCAGATGGCATATTAGGATACTCTATTTTATGCTTGGAAAATTGGGAGAAAGGCTTGATCTTGGTCAAGCAAAAATAGCAGTCATTTAAGTGGTCTCAAGGCTCATGCCACACCATCGGAACAACAAAACACATTGATTTGTGGGTACCTTCCAACCAGCCTGCATTGATTTGTGGGTACCTTTCAACCAGCCTGCCAAAGTCCTTGAACATGAGTCGCAGCAAATCTTCGGCGTCCAAACTTTATCTTGATCTCTTACCTTACAGACAAAATACAGTTCATGAGCTTTTCTCACGAGTTGTGACAGTGGCTTCCTTTGCGATTTTAATACCAGTTCACCGCAAATGTAGCAAAAGCTATTTGGCGTATTTTTGGCAAGAACGTGAAATGTTGCATGCAAGAAAAATACTTTTCAAACACTCAGGAAAACTTACTTTTGCACTGATATAACACTCAGGATAGAGGATAGAGTGAGGCTGAGGTTTTGACAGATGGGGCCGCGACAAATTATCACGCAACAATTTGTCACAGACATTTGATTACGCCTACAAATTATCACACTGACATTTTGTCACAGTGACATTTGATCACACTGATGTTTTATCACAGCAGCATTTGATCACAGCAGCATTTGATCAAACCAACAATCCTGCTGTTATTTTGACTAAATTTTGGATACCTGGAACATATGAATATGTATGTGTGTGCATGTATGTTCTTGTGTGCTGCACATACATGGGTATGTGCATGGGTGGGTGCAAGTGCATGTGTGTGCGTGTGTGACTGAAGACACCCTCGGCTCTCATTTTAGGAGTATTTTAACATAAACGTGGGAGTTCACTATCTCTGTATAAAATGGATTAAAATGAATTACAAGTTTGACTTTGAACTTCAAAACAAACGTTAGGCTCAAGTTTAAGTTTGAAAATTAACATGCTCCACATTCCTCTGTACCATACACAGAGATTTTTCTCCTGAATGAGTAAAGTTACTCTTATATCCATTGACACTTTTTCAGGACTGCTGAGGATTGGATAGATGTCAATAGATATCTGTTAAGAGAAAAAATACTGAGCTGGCTTCAAAGTCTTGTTGATAAGGTTTTACCCAAGATTAAGTTGGAGTTTCTTAAAGAGGTAAGAGTTGTGCAGATCAAGCTATGTGTCAGAATCAGATTTTTATGAAGTGTGCGTATTTTATGGGTGTCAGTCTGGGACTGAATTTATTATAGTTGAATTAAGCACACTGTATGAATATTAAAGGAGTAATTTAGTTGGCAACACTTATCAACTGAGCATGAAATAAAATTGATCCTTATTAGATATTCATCTTTACAGATTAAGCGAGCTCGTAATGGACCTGCAGTCACTCTCAAGGTCAAAATTACACATGGTAGGGAACTTTCTGTTGATCTGGTTCCTTGTTTAGTGTTTGATGGGAAGAATTTGCCAGCAAATATCTGGAAATGTCTAGATGGGTTGCCTTTGGAAAATTTAGGATCTTTGGTATGTATCTGTTTTTTTTAAATTATCCACACTAGAAATAGCAGACTGTTGAAGTAAATATTTTTTCAGATTTGAGTTTCTGATGGTGGTGACTATGATGGTACTGTCTTCTTGAGTCTGATACCTTCAGGGGTATCTGCTACCTCATATCATCTATCCTGATGATGGAGGCAGCAGGTTCCTCTAAATCACTGGTATGTCATCATACCTTAAAGGTATTTGTTTTTGTAATGTGTTCTGTTTAAGTTGGAAGTGAGCAATATGTAGCCTTAAGTCAGATATGTATACTGTTTAACCCTCAGTGTAAGAAAATTTAAATTGGTTTGAATTATATGAAAGTGAAGGGGATGGGACTTTATATTCACAGAAGGCCACAGAAGACTGACTTCTACAGTTTTAATCAATTTTATTTTCAACAGTTTAACTAGGTCCTGTAATACCTGCAGAATATGAGGATGTGACTTACTTTACTTTCATAATTCAGCTTTATATCATCCTTGAAGCACTGAAGACAGATCCCAGCTTCTCCATTACTACAAGCACTGAACACATCTCACTTCATCTGTCTGTTGGCCTCTGTGTCACATTACAACATTTTTCATTAAGTGTGGTTTATTTCTAACAGAAATGGTCTGTAGTACCAAAGGGACCGAGAGAAATTGCAGGTTGTGAACAGTATGTCACTGATCAAAATGGAAGTGATGGAAGAGAATGGAGGATGTCATTTTATGAATATGAGAAGAGCCTGATGAATGGCCTGGATGGCATGAAACCTACCATCAAACTTCTCAAGGTACAGTGTTTTATTTGCCGTGGGAAACAAGTCAGATGTACATTCCATATATTGGAGGTTACCCACTGCTCCAAGATTTGAAATGTGTTTCATCTTTGTTTATGCTTTTCTGTACTATTAGATGAAAGCTCCAGCTGTAATATATGTATTTTATTCTATTCTCAAGAAGACGAAATTGGGCAAGTGCAACTACTTGTGTTGTCAGTGGTGAATTCTGATCCAGAGGTCAGATCATGTGGTAGAGTATGATATGCATTCTTTGTACCCCTCCATTCCCTCCCCCCAAAGAAATAAAAGTCAATCATCCAGCATTCTCGTAGGTGGTGGTGGTGGTGGTAGTAGTAGTAGTAGTAACAACAACAACAATAATAATAATGAGACAGAAATGTGATTAAGAAGGAAGTCAAGAAGATTCTAAAATATAAAGACCTCACAATAGAAATATAGCAAATGTGGAATGTAAAAACAAAAGTGATACCAATAATAATAGGGGCAACTGGAACCATCTTAAAATCATTCAGGAAGTACCTGAGCCATATACCAGGAAAGCACAAAATAAAGGAACTACAGAAAACAGCCATATTGGTTATTGCACACATACTTTGGAAAGTAGAAATGTAAAAGTACAAAAGATTTAACATGGGAAATAGCATTACATGTGCCATGAATTGTAAGTACAGAATAGCTACATCACTATATACCCTAGAAACATGGTTTGTTTCAGGTATATAATTGTCAATGCCCTGCATAAAGGTGATAATGAATAATAATAATAATAAGTATAGAGCTGCAATGAATGTGGAACATGAAATGTATGCTTTACTGGTAATAACTGGGGCCACTGAAATCGTAATGGAAGGTTTGAAGAAAAATGTAGAGGCCATACCAGGAAACATTCAGTGGATTCACTACAAAAGACAGCTGTACATAGAACATCACACATAATACAGAAAGTACTGCAGTCTGAGACTTGAAGCCTGAGTGGTGGGGATCACTGTTGGTTCAAGAAGAGATGTACCAAGAACAAAAGGCCTGTGACAAGAGACAACAAAATAATAGTAGTAATTCAAGTTCATTTACGTGCTGACTGAACAGACCAAGGGCCAGTTACAGAAACGGCACAAATGTGTATTAAGGGAGAAAAGTCAACCACATACAATACACATAAGTAAGACTTAAAAAGAGAACATTAAGAACGTTAGGAAGATGAAGCAACAAATACAGGTAACGACAAATCATATATTATATGCATATTACAACTAAGAACAATACACAAAAGGAGTTACAACACAGAAATTAAAAAAAACAAGAAATTGCAATAGTGTAGGATAATGCCTTGAAAGCTATTTAAAGAATAGAAGGGATTTATGAACAAATAGAATTTGACAGTGAATATTAGGATAAACCATAGGATGTGTGATACATATAAAATCCATTAGAAGTCAAATAAAATTAGATTTTATTATGTGCTTTAGCAAAATACTATGGTGATTTAAAATATTGATATTCCTACAGACAGCATTAGCTGCAGTAACACGTGGCTGAAGAATTCTGATTAATCTAGTGGGTACATATAAACTGACTGTATCGAGAATGGAGGAAAAGTACCTTGAGATCTTTCACACACTGGGGGCTGGTGATATGATTACTGCCTAATCTCATATATATGTCAAGTGGATATTTTATGTTTTACGAGTAAATTATATAAATGTGATTTTGCCTACATTCAGTTTCATGCCTTTATCCAACCACTGGTTTTGCACAAAGTGCAACCACTCACTGTTTAGTCGGTAGGTCATGAGACATTTCTCACTAGGAATGCGCGTGGGGCATCTCACAGGACCACAGTGTACCAGTTCACTACCACTTGAATAATAAATCACACAGGTTTTGCCACTAAATTCACTGTATATATTCTTAATAGATGTTGATTCTTATGCATAGAAGGTTACACTCACGGAGAGAGTGGCATTAAACAAATCCCGTCAGATTCGACATGTGGCCTGTGGTCAATATTTGCTGCACACACTTGATAACGTTTGAAGTTTAAGTGTGTTATCTTACAAACATAGATACAGCTTACAATAGTCACTTCACTAACAGTCATTTACAAGGTAGATGAAGTGCCCCCATAAAAATACTTATAAATTTCTAGTTGTAATTTAGTAGTAAAAGTCCAAAACAATGGAGTGATATGGTTTTATGTCCCACTTGTCTGAAGTTCAAATGGCAAGTAAGTCGGCATTTCCAAGCTATGTGCTGCATAATACTTGTGAAGTTAAAACATTGTAAAAATTAACTACTGCCCTGTTTGGCTACTTACTGAACTCCTCCAAATTTCTGTAGGTCTAAATTTGAATGTTTTGAACTCTGATCTCTGATTGGACCCACCATTTTCAGTTACCATAGTCTGTAAATTTCTGAGTAAAAATCTCTTCTATGCGCTGTAGCGTTAGCAAGTGATGTGAAGCCACACAGGGCCATCTTCTTTCTGTCACTACCAGCTATGTGTTTCCCAGATGCCAAAGTATCAGATGTCACTCTTATTTCCAGCTACAAAATTTCTGCTAAGTTAACAAAATAATGCCTTTTTGCCTATCTCCTTTCACAAACCTAAAACTCTGCTAGCTCCCCATTAACTGGCTGTCACAAAAATTTCCCCACTACTGACTTGTTCTCTGCTAAGCCCAAAAAACCCCTTAACGAATTATCAAAAAATGTTGCTGGCCCTTACTCTACTAGCAATCTAACTTTCTCAGGAATGAAATCTAAGTTTACAGATATAAGAATTAATGTCGGATTATGAGTTTTCACAGTCTGCAGCATTCCTCAAGTTATAAAAAAGTTTCAAAGTGTCAGCAAATGAGACAGCTGGAGTTACAAATGGAATTGCAGATATTTATAAAAACACTAAATAGTAAGGGTCTCTGAGGGACACCAGACTTCACAGTGTATGAATGGGAAGAAAAAACCCCAGAAACTTGAACTGTGGCCTACCTGTCGGTAAGATAGCTGCAAAGCCTGGTAACATAATTAGCAGACAGACAAACACTGGAAAGCAGAAAGATGAACACTAATATTGGTACATAATACCAATGTTGGTACAGTTGGGAAAAAAACAAATCAAGAAGGTTCTTTCTTAGAACTGTAAGATTGTATTGTTGAAGCCCAAATACACATGCACACACAGCATTACAGAGAGATTATAGCCTTATATAATGTAAGCCTTTGATTTTAGAATAATAGTGTGAGGTGACTAGGGGAAACACATTGATCCAGCCATAGTTGGGAACATTAAAGTCCGCTAAAAGAATAATATGAGAGCCATTACGATTTAACTGAGATTCTGAAGAAATGAAGTTCAATTTTTTTGACATCCATTTTAGGTGAGAACCAGTGATTTGGAGCATTTTACCTTTAATTGTGCAATCCATAATAAGTCAACTAGACATAGAGGAAACCTACATGTATTACA